>CM042849.1:62061495-62301543 GCA_023653725.1 Bungarus multicinctus
TACAGAATAATAGAATTGGAAGGGACCTTGGAGGTCTTCTAGTCCAACCCCTTGCTGAAGCAGGAGGCCCCACATCATTTCAGGAAAGTGACTGCCCAGTCTCTTCTTAAAAGCCTCCAGTGATGGAGCAGCTTCCGAAGGCAAACCGTTCCATTGGTTATTCTTCTCAATGTCAGGAAATATCTCCTTAGTTATAGGTTGCTTCTCTCCTTGATTAGTTACTTTGCATTGTTTCTTGTCTTGCTTTCTGGTGTTTTGGAAAATAGGCTGACACCCTTCTTCTTTGTGCCAGCCCTTGAAGAATTGAGGGGTTACTGCAACATACCTCAACACTGCCCCACAGAGAACCGGTAGTGGAAATTTTGAGTAGTTTAGAATACCACCTCTGACTGGCCCCGTCTGGTCTTCTATTCTCTGCCTCCCGAGTCCCAGCTGATCGGCTGGGTCTTTTTTTGTTGCCCTGCACAGGAGAACAAAGCTGGAAAGCAGGTTAGTGGAGTCGGGAGAAAGGGGGATTTTATAGTATCCTTCCCCTGCCATGCCCACCAAGCCACGCCCATAGAACCAGTAGTAAAAGAAATTTGAATCCCACCACTACTGGCTTTGCAGAGGAGAGGTAGAGGAGCTTGATTATGGCAAAAATCTTGGGTTTTTTGCTCCTAGACTCCCATCTGAGTAGAACTGAGTGTGCGCATATGCACGTTAATGCAACACAGGCTACTTTAAATGAAAGTGATGTCCACCACACATTTAATTTGACTGAAGTCTGAATTGAGACAGATTAACAAAGACACAAGGGGCAGGCAGAGAATGACTGGTCAGCTTTTAAAATTGCATATATTTTGTTAAAAGGCATCTAGTTTGTATCTGATGATGGAAAGGATATCCGTGTTCTTTGGATGCTGCATTAAGAGAATTGTTGATGAAGCAGTGCCATCTTTCGGTTGGAAATGGGGGAAGGCAAGGAAGTTTGCAAATCCATTTGAATATCCATTGGAAAAGTGGATATTCCCTTTGACTCAAAGTTTCTCTGATAGGAAGGAAACTGAAATCCCTGCTAATTACTTCTGGGGGCAAATGAAAATTCCTGTTTTGGGGGATGCAATATTCCAATTAAGCTGAACCAAAGCAATATCAACATACCTCTTGTACATAAAAGGATCAATTCTCTTTTCAGAATATTGATTGCTTCTAATTTTAGATGGAAATCTGGAGAGGAAAGTACTGTAGGTATGGATTTATTGTTCCCTGCATGACCAGCTCTATAGACTGAAAGCTCTTTTTTTAACAATTAAAATTTTTTTCCTAGCTAGAACAGTCAGTGAATATTTCCCTAAAGCAAATGGTGGTTTCTTTCAAGGAAAAATGCTTAAGAAAGTTTAGGAAAGCTAAATAGATATGTAAGTGTGCCCAATAGCATTTTAGAAGGATTTCACAGAACCATAGCCCTTTCTTTGCAATGCATTCAAATCCTTCCAAATGTAACAAAAGATAATACTAAGAATTTTTTTTTAAATATTCTCTAGAGTCATGATGATGAACCTATGGCACGTGTGCCACAGATGACACGCAGAACCATTTGTGCCGGCATGCGAGCTGCAGGCAAACTTACCTCACAGCTGATTTTCTGCAGGCTTCTGCAGGCTTTGCAGGCCGAAAACTAGGCCCATTTCATCACTTCCTGTTTTTCCAAAAACACCGGAAGTGACAAAAGGGGGCTGGTTTTCAGCCTGCAGAAGCCTGCAGAAGCCTTCCTCAAGCCTCTGTGAGGCCGAAAAAGGTCTCAAACCAGCCAAAAATCAGCTGTGAGGCACAGAGCAGGTAAGGGGCCAGCAGAATGGGTGGGTGGGTGAGTGGGGATTGCGCACGCATGCGTAGGGGTGTTGGGGCATGCTTTGCCTTCTTGGTGCTGGCACGTGAGTACATGCACACTTTCTGGCACAGGAGCCCAAAAGGGTTAGCCACCACTGCTCTAGAGGAATTCTGCTAATCTCACTTAAAATATTTTTGACTATTACTCTGGATTCTCAGTTTGGGGGGTGGGGGAATGCAGAGGAACTGGATGCAAGTGCTTCAAAACATGGAAAGTATTTTCATGGGATCTATGAAAATCCGCAACTTTGGCCCAAGGTGGAGGAAATTAAGTTTGGCTTGTAAGCGTCCTGGACATCAAAAGTAACTATGGGAGCAAAAAAGAAACTAGATCAGAATAACAGAGTTGGAAGGGACCCTTGTTCAAACAAGATACCCTATACCAGTGGTAGGGAACCTTGGATCTTTTATGACTTATGGACTTCAACTCCCAGAATTCCTGAACGAGCTATAAAAAGTTCCCCATCCCTGGCCTACTCGTTTTTCAGTTGTGAGGGAAATCAATTTTTGATTTGAATGGGATTGTTCAATATACAAATGTCCTAATTTTTGACTTGAATGATCAATATTCTTTATATGTCCTACATTTGTATATTAAACAGTCCCATTCAAGTCAAAAATTGATTTCCCTCACAACTGAAAAACCACTAGGCCAGGGATGGGGAAACTTTTATGGCTCACTCAGGAATTCTGGGAGTTGAAGTCCATCAGTGATAAAAGAGCCAAGGTTCCCTACCGCTGCCCTATACCATTTCAGACAAGTGATAGTCCAATCTCTTCTTAAAAACCTCCAGTGATGGAGCATTCACAACTTCTGGAGGCAAGCCATTCCACTGATTAATTGTTCTGACTGTCAGGAAATTTCTCCTTAGTTCTTGGCTGCTTCTCTCCTTGATTAGTTTCCATCCCTTGCTTCTAGTCCTGCCCTCAGGTGCTTTAGTTTAGTTTAGCTTAGTTTAGCTTACTTTATTGTCATTGCACCTCATACAATGAAATTAAATCAGTGTACATTATAACTATAAAAATAAAACACAAAACACATGTGCTTCACCTTCTATACAATTGAATTGAAAACCCCTGATATTGCATTAATATTGCACTATACAGCAGAATTCAAAAGAGCTACTGCCCTGGGATAGAAGCTGTTTTTCAGCCTATTTGTCCTTGTTTTTATCATCCTGTACTGTCTGCCAGATGGTAATGGTTCAAAAAAAGGGTGCCCAGGACAAAATGGATCTTTGTGAATATTTTGAACTTTCTTAAGGCAGCGGGAGCTATAAAGCTCTTCCAAAGAGGGGAGTGGGCAACCAATGATCCTCTGGGCAATGACGTTAACCCTCTGGAATGCTGTCCTATCTGCCTCTGTGCAATTGGCAAACCATACAGAGGTGCAGTAAGTTAAGATACTTTCTATGGTGCAGCGGTAGAAGGTCCCCAGCAGTTTTTCATTCAGTTGTTTATTCTCTTTGGAGAATAGCTTTGTTGGGGCAGCCCCTCAAATATTGAAATGCTGCTATCATGTAGTGCAATATGGTAGGACGTGCAGGAGTTTTCTTAATCCCTGCCCTCCAGAAGAAGAAAAAATAATAATTGCATGGAATATTTATGCCAAAGTGAACCTTGTCCCTCAGTTCTGCTTTTCAGCAGTCACTTTTAGCTGTGATCCAAAATGCATGTTGAACTCAGTGTGGTTTATTTCTGTCTCAACAATCCATTACAATTGCATTTGTTTAAATGCCTGGTTGTAATCGTATGTGAAATAGCCCATCTGTTTTCATGACCTTTGGAATCTATGTCTCTTTTTAGGACTAGCAAGTGTGCAAATTTCAAACAGTAGTCAACATTTATAATTTGAAACATGGGTCATCTATTAAAAATAGAGCAAGATAGATTAAAACCATTGGGAGGGATGTTTTTTTTTTTTTAAATCGACATGTTTCCTGAAAGCAAAGAGAATGGGAACTGATCTATTGATACAAGCAATTATGTTAAGCCCTTGGGAAGTAACAGGGAAAGCCACTTTTAACAAATTTGAGCATTTTGAACAGGACTCTTCTGCATCTCATTGTCATAATAATTTAAAGCAGTTAGTTCCTTTTAACAATTTGAACAAAGCAGTTAAAAGATGAACAGCAGCAGATGTAAGCATTTGATATTGACTTGTCAGTACCAAAATACAATAACATGGTTAAAAATCAACATAAGAGCATAAAGTCCAGCAAGAGAGTTTATCTATCTATCTATCTATCTATCTATCTATCTATCTATCTATCTATCTATCTATCTATCTATCTATCTATCTATCTATCTATCTATCTATCTATCTATCTATCTATCTATCTATCTATCTATCTATCTATCTATCTATCTATCTATCCATCTATGCCAAATACCACTCACTCATCACAAAATCTCCAGAACCGTAAAGCCTACAAACGTGAAATTTGGCACATATGTTCCCCTTGGCTTCTTGGTGCTCACTTAGAAAGGATTTTTCGAAATTACCATCAGAGCATTACTATTTCTTATACAGTAATTAATATGCTTTGATGATAAGAAGTTCCCCATCTGAAAAGATAAGAAGTTCCCCATCTGAAAAGAACTCTATTCCAACTGCCAGTTGCCTCACATCCTGTTACCTCAGTTCAAACTGGCAGAAATTCCACTCCCTCACTCGGGAGCAGCCTGGGGCTCCTTTAGAGTACCAAACTTCAGTACCCCACCAAAATGTCTATGCCTTCCACCTTTGGAACAGCTTCCAGACTCAAGGTGGTGGGAGAGATATTCCCTTATGTGTTTCAATCACCGACCACCTCTGAGCCATGCGATTTCTCCTGCATAGCCCGATCACAAAGTTTCTTTGTGAAGCACAAGCATCCAGTTGGTTAGACATATAACATGTATGAACATCAACCAGTGACACACCCTACGCCCATGGAAGGGGCAGATTGATATACAGTTGTTTCTGCACACACAAGGGAGGCTTCAATCAATTGATGGCAACTGCTCCAGCAAATTGCAGGAAACAAAAGTTCCTGTGATGCAATAAAATCCTGAATGCAGTATTTGGATCGACTTGGTGACCCGCAGCTAGTATATGTCTCGTGATAGCAGAAGAAGGCATTTTATGGCCATGATTTGCTGCTGGATTACTCAATACTGTCTGGACCCATTTCATTCTGAAAGCCAAGTCCTTATCAGTTCTGCCGATGTAATAATAATTTATTCAGATGATTATTAGTTGGATCAGAAGTATCTCTTTTTGCCTGCTGACAGAGCAAGTGTTTAGGAGATCCTTCTATCAGTAAGAAATTCCTTGCACCAATTTCTCCTTTAACCATGAGATAAGGAGGAGTGTGAACAGCTAAATTAAGTTCTCATGTTCTTTTGAGAGTTGTAGCAGATCCAAAATTTGTAAGTAGGGAAATTCAAACAAGCTGAAGAAACAAAAGTGGTAACACTGGGGAACCTTTTGAGTATTTTACAAGTACTTATCCTGAGAGTACAGAAATAATTTCTGACAGATAAAACAAAAACAGCTTGTGTATGTTTCTATAAAAACCTTTGATCATGTCTCAAGTCCTAAAAATCCTTATAGCTCATTCTTATTGGACACACCATTATTTCCAAACTCAGGGAAATACTCCTCACTTTTTTTAGCTAATAATTCGTATGATTACTTAGAGCAGTTTTATTTGTTAATGTTTTTATTTGTTAGTGATTTTATCTACTGTGTTTCTATGATTGTTGATTTTAATGTTTTAATCTCTTTATTCTCTAAACCTAAATGCTTTCTATATAAACTCTTTTTAGCTGAGTTTGAATCCAAGTGATTTCAGTTTATTGTTCAGTCATAAAATGTCTTATATGGATAAGTGCATTCCTCTCTCCATTTTATTGGGTGAAAAGGAGAATGGAATAATTCAGGAGAAACATAAAAAGGAATTGCAGTGGGATTTGGTTACTGAAGAAGAAACCAAGAAGATGGAAGTTCAGGAATTGATGGGTAACCAATGAGTGTGGATTAATCATGGGAGCGAAGTATGTTGAAATGGTTGGATCATATAGAAACAACAGATGAAGAGCAAAGCATAGAACAGAGACATAAAAAATAGTGAATGCACTGAGAGGAAGTGGAAGAATGTAAAAGTTAGATTAGTTAGATGGAGGTAACTTAGTTAGATGGAGTTGAGATCCTCCAAAAAATAAAGAATAATTGAAGAGTTAAACAATTGATATATAGATTTGGATATAAAGTAGTACAACAAATGGATTGATTGATGGATTGATTTTCATTTATTTATGTATTATTTTTGTATCCTGCCTTTATTATTTTTATAAATAATGGGGCAAACATTTATTTATGCATTCATTCATTTGTTTGTTTATATTTCATATTTCTTAACCACCCATCTCCTCTCAGAGGTGGATACAAACTGTTGGAAGAAAAATCCGATCCAGTTCCAATCTAGGAGAAAGGTGCTGGAAATAAAATGGAAGCTGATTGCAAGGCAAGAAGGTTTATTTGGTTTCCAGAAACTTCAGTAACAGTAGAAATCTTTCTGGTGTGGCTAACAAAAGGGACGAGTGAGGGGATGAATCTTTACAGATTTCTGGGGGGGGGGGGTTGTCTTTGAGATGTTCCAGGGGATTATGCAATGTAGTGAGCCTTATGTCTTTTGCTATTCTAATGGTGGAGGGTAAATCCTATTATGTCCCAAAAATCATGTCCTGTCCTTAGAATTTGGTTAGGGGAATGTAGATTTTCACTCCCATCAGTTCCAATCTTCCATGCAATTTGTTTATGAATAGATTGGCCCAGTCTTTCTTAATAGGTACAAAATATCCATCTCTAAAGACTTCAGGCAGCTGCTGGAGGCTATTAAGAAAGACTCAGCTGCTTTCTGCCTTTAAGAACATGTTTTCTCTATTTCTCATTTTGGGAAAAATTCTACTCTGCCTCTTTTTAATATTAAGAATAAAGAATATTTTAATCTGAGGAGGGGAGTGCTTCCTACCATACCTAATACTATACCATAATTAATAACATTTTTATTTATTTGTATTTATTTATTTTGTCAAATAGTTACAATATATTAGAAATAAGAATAAACGTAAATTTAAATACATGAAATAGGAATTAATAATTGGGGGCAATAGGACAGGGATAGTAGGCATGATTGTGTGCTTATGCACACCCCTTACAGACCTCTTAGGAATGGGGTGAGGTTGATAGAGGTTAGTTTGAGGGTAAAGGAGTGGGGGGGTTGAGCAGGTGACAAGAGAATCAGGTAGTGAGTTCCAGACATTGACCACTCTGTTGCTGAAATCATACTTCCTGCAATCAAGTTTGGAGTGGTTTACATTTAATTTATATCTATTGTGTGTTCTTGTGTTGTTGTGGTTATCAACTATAGCATACCTGATCTCCTTCCTCCTTCTATATTTCCCACAATAACAACACTGTCAACTGGGAAGTGCTGAGAGAAAGAGACTGGTCCTCCCAGCCAACTTTCATGCATAAGGTGGGACTGGAATTCACAGCCTCCCAGTTTCCAGCCTGGTATTTTAACCACTGGACCAAACTGGTGTAAAAGTAATGTTAATGATTCTTCCTTTCCCTTGAATTTCTTCAGCGTTCTTTTTCCTACCTTTTTTCTGTGTTTTAAACTGCGATGGGTATATATTCAAACATATATAATTCAAAGAATACTTATGCTGTTTTTATGCCCCGCAGCACAATTTAAACTTGCTAATCAAGAAAATGAATCCAAGGGAATTTCATGAAGCAAACTTTAGAAACATCAAGGGAAATGCCATATGCAGTGTAATAAAGAAGTTTCCTCTTCAGCTTCGTGCCTTAGCTGGAAAAATCTGAGTTAAGCTGGAGAAACATCTATGAAACTTCTCTTATGTCCAAATGTAATTCATAAGCATAGGAAGACATCATGCATAGACCTGTGCGACTTTCAACCATGTCTTGCAACCTGGACATAGAACATAGAACAACACAGACTAAAATTTGGAAAGGGCATTGGAGGTCTTCTAGTCCAACCCCCTCCTCAAGCTGGAGACTATATCTTTTCAGACAAATGGTTGTCCAGTGTCTTTTTGAAATCCTCCAGTGATGGAGCACCCATAGCTTCTGAAGACAAGCCATTCCATTGGTTGATTGTTGTAGTCATTAGGAATTTTCTCCTTAGTTCTAGGTTGCTTTTCTCCTTGGTTAGTTTCCATCCATCATTTCTCATGTTGTCTTTTGGTACTTTGGAAAATAGTTTGACACCCACCCCCACATCTTTGTAGGAGCCCCTCAAACATTGTTCTGACCCAAACCCTTTTCCAATAAAACAAACAATAACCAAAGGGAACAGAAATATTTTAATGAGTCTTATGAATCCCTGGTTAAAAGGCTGCTGCAAACTAATTAACTTTGATAAGCACAAAGCTTGCCAAAACTGTGCAAGACTGCCAAGAATCACAGATAGGAAATATTTCACAACACAAGATACTGTAATGTCCACGAGGCTGAGTTTCAAAACGTCTTTGCTTCCTGCAAAGAATGTTCGCTTCACAGCTGGCTTTTATCTTCTTGAAGGAGGAACCGTTACCTTGCAGCCTTACTCCCGTGCTGCTGCAGCTGCTCTTTCCTGCGAGCAGCTCTGCATGCATGCGCACTTGGCACAGACTCCTCGGAAACCTCCTCATCACTGCTGCCAGCCCCCACAATCTCCTCAGCCACCCCCACCTGCTGCCAGCTAACCACAGCAAACATTGGAACACAGCTATCATGTCCCCACTAGTCCTTCTAAACTAGACACACCCAATTCCTGAAACCATTTTTTGTATGTTTTAGCCTCCATCTCCCTAATCAGTCTTGTTGCCTATGTAGGCAGGCAGTAATCAAAAATACCCAGTTTCAGGCAATGATTTTTTTTCTTTTACCCATCTCTAATTTTTTTTCACTCATCTCTAATCCCCAGTTTTATTTCTTTGTCTTCACCAGCTGATCCTCAGCATCTTGGAACTAAAGAGTTGGTTTTATTTCTTACTAGGCTATGTGCTTCATTTTTTTTGTTCCCCCCTCCCTTTTTAATTTTTTTTAAAAAAGGATTAATTTTAATAAATCTATCCTCAAACAGCAACATTTCCTCAAACAGCAGGGTTCTCGCAAGTATGTTTTTGCTTCACTCTTGTTTTTCAATGGTTTTGCTTTGATTCCATGACTTTTGGGGCACTGTGAATTCTCCGAAAATGAAATCTGTTCCCCTGCCCCATCTTGTTGTAACATTTAATGTGTCAGAAAGAAAAAGAAGAAAACAGCGTTGATTTTTAAATTTCTTTCAGCATCGAAAATGGTCCTGGCTTACTCCAGTGGCTTCAGTGGAAAAAAATAGGGTGGTGAGTTGTATTGCTTTCTACTTTGAAGATGTTTCTAATTGTAGAAGGGTGGAAAATGATGTATTTGTTCTAAACACAGAATTCACAGTGGATATGAAATCAACTTTATATCTCATTAAATTGCCCTGTGGTCACCTTTCAGCATTCAGAAAACAGAATGCACTTTTACAGGGAAATCTGCAATTTTATTTCTGTTATCAAATAAGTTGAGAAACATAGAAATAATATGGTGTATACCACTTTGAGTTCTTGAACTCCTAAAATTACATTCATTAAAAATCTAATAGATAAATACGTTCAAAACAAAAAAAACCACCCCTTTTTAAAAAATGAGTACCTTAAGAATGAATATTAACAATGAAAAGAATACATCCAGGAAGCATTTTTTTTAAAAAAAGCAAAATAGAATAAGAAGATGCATGGATCGTTATTTGAGATAAATGTATGGATAGTCCACAACGTATAACCACATATGGAACAGAAACAACAATTTCTGTTGCTAAGTGAGACAGCTGTTAAATGAATTGTTGGAGATTTTTTTTAAACCTAGTTCATGTAGTGTTCCTATTAGTATTTTGGCACATGACTACCACGGAATTGTAATTCAGCTGGGTAGTTGAAAGTTATTATGTCTGCCTGTCTTTCTATCTACCAATATCTGTCTGTCTATCTATCTATCTACCTATTATCTATCTATCTATCTATCTATCTATCTATCTATCTATCTATCTATCTATCTATCTATCTATCATCTATCTACCTATCATCTATCTATCTATCTATCTATCTATCTATCTATCTATCTATCTATCTATCATCTATCTACCTATCATCTATCTATCTATCTATCTATCTATCTATCTATCTATCTATCTATCTATCTATCTATCATCTATCTACCTATCATCTATCTATCTATCTATCTATCTATCTATCTATCTATCTATCATCTATCTACCTATCATCTATCTATCTATCTATCTATCTATCTATCTATCTATCTATCATCTATCTATCTATCTATCTATCTATCTATCTATCTATCTATCATCTATCTACCTATCATCTATCTATCTATCTATCTATCTATCTATCTATCTATCTATCTATCTATCTATCATCTATCTACCTATCATCTATCTATCTATCTATCTATCTATCATCTATCTACCTATCTATCTATCTATCTATCTATCTATCTATCTATCTATCTATCTATCTATCTATCATCTATCTACCTATCATCTATCTATCTATCTATCTATCTATCTATCTATCTATCTATCTATCTATCTATCATCTATCTACCTATCTATCTATCTATCTATCTATCTATCTATCTATCTATCTATCTATCATCTATCTACCTATCATCTATCTATCTATCTATCTATCTATCTATCTATCTATCTATCTATCTATCATCTATCTACCTATCATCTATCTATCTATCTATCTATCTATCTATCTATCTATCTATCTATCTATCATCTATCTACCTATCATCTATCTATCTATCTATCTATCTATCTATCTATCTATCTATCATCTATCTACCTATCATCTATCTATCTATCTATCTATCTATCTATCTATCTATCTATCTATCTATCTATCTATCTATCTATTATGTCTCTCTTTTTCTGTTTCACTCTTTCTTAGAAGAAAATAATGGTGAACAATTTCCATAATAGTTTTTTAAAAAGTAATAGCCTGGACTCCAATTCAACTCTTCCCTCCACCCACACCAATTTTGAATATGGCAAACCACAATAACCAATTAATCAGCTTAAATGCATTAAGAAATGAATATTTGATTCGCTGGTTCAGCATGAAAGACTTCATATTAGCATTTGCTGGCAATGTTCATGAAAGAACCTACAGACTGTTATCTCCATTAAGTAAAGTGGATGGGTGTGTTTCTTTCTCTAGTGTTTTTGTTTGGTTATAGATCATTTCCAGTCATTTCAATAAATGCCATTAGTTAGTAAAAGGTAAGCATATTGCCTTGATGAGAAGCTCAGGAAATATGACTAGTGCAACTGTTTGGATATGGAGGAAATAATCCATTTATCATAGGTGATACTTTTTCAAGATGATGCTACTACATTAATATTAATCCAAGCAGTGTTCATCAATATTATTACTATATATTTAGTTTGTATGGCCACCCATCCAAACAATTTCTGGAAACTGTAGGAGATGACCAGGCTGAGCTGAAGGAGGGGTCAAGCATGTCATAAGTCACAAGTTTCTGCATGTCCATAAGAGATCTAAGCTCAGCCCACCTTGAATGGCTTTCTTATCTCGCACTCATTTCCCTTGACTGTTAGTTGGTCAGGTTCTTGTAGAGAGCTTAAGCTTGCAATAAATCTTGATGCTCATTTGAACTTCCTGAATCTCCTGATATTTCCAGCACTTGATAGGAGCCTCATAATAGGTCAAAAGAATAAAAAAAAAAGTTAAAACCCAATATGCAAATATATAAAACTGTCTATAATTCATCCCTGTTCAGCAGTAGAATTTATTTTACATTTGCTCAATACAGCTATTGTAAAAATGAAACAAAGAATTCTAAACACTGACATTCAGAGGAAACCAGGATTGTTTTTACTTATGGCTAATCTATTAAAAGAGCATTAAGGAAGATCGATTTTACATATGGTAATGCAGCAAAGCTATTGTACACACAAAGCTGGAAAAATACTGAAGCATCCCATAATAGAGGAATGCATTGTAAAGATTTTGTGGAAATGGCAAACTGTCCTCTTTGATCAGAAATAAGATAGCAAATATATATATATATTTTATCAAAGACTGGAAACTTCTTATGAATGTTTTGTTGGAAAAGAAAAAAAATAAACTGGAGATTTATGGGTTTGGTGGTTAAAAGGATGAATCGAGGAACAGAAGAGAATAGAATGGAACGGAACAGAATAGAATAGAATACTTTATTGCCAAGTGTGATTGGACATATAAGGAATTTGTCTTGGTGCAAATGCTCTCAGTGTACATACAAGAAAAGATACATTCGTTAAGAATTATAAGGTACAACACTTAATGATAGTCATAGGGTACAATAAGCAATCAAATCATACTAGGAAACAGTCAATAAAAATCATGAGGATATAAGCAACAAGATCATATGTGTGAGGAGATGAGTGAAAGGAAGAATGGGAGGATTAATAGTAATAGTAATGCAGACTTAGTAAGTAGTTGGACAGCATTGAGGGAATTATTTGTTTAGCAGAGTGATGGTATTCAGGAAAGAAGTGTCTTTGTGTCTAATTGTTCTGGTGTGCAATGCTCTATAGCTTCGTTTTGAGGGAAGGAGTTGAAACAGTTTATGTCCAGGATGTGAAGGGTCTGTAAAAATTTTCACAGCCCTCTTTTTGACTCTTGCAGTATCCAGGTCCTCGATAGAAGTCAGGTTGGTAGTAATTGTTTTTTCTGCAGTCCTAAATACTCTCTAAAGTCTGTGTCTGTCTTGTTGGGTTGCAGAATCAAACCAGACAGTTATAGAGGTGCAGATGACAGAATCAATAATTCCTCTGTAGAACTGGATCAGCAGCTTCTTGGGCAGTTTGAGCTTTCTGAGTTGGTACAGAAAGAACATTCTTTGTTGTGCTTTTTTGATGATGTTTTTGATGTTAGGTATCCATTTTAGGTCTTGAGATATGCTAGAATCTAGAAATTTGAAGGTCTCTATTGTTGATACTGTGTTGCCTAATATTGTAAGAGGTGGAAGTATGGGAGAGTTTCTCCTAAAGTCTACCACCATTTCTATGGTTTTGAGTGTGTTCGGTACCACGGGGCAAGTTGTAGAAGAGAATAATGTACTTTCAACGAGGGACCAAAGAAGCTAAGTTGCTTGTAACAGCTGTAAAAAGGTTCCAAAGTCACTTCTTTGTACAGGTAGTTCTTGAGTTGAAACCATAACTGACCCCAAAATTGATGTTGCTAAGTGAAACATTTTTTAAGTGAGTTTGGCCCCAATCTTTCTTGCCACGATTGTTAAGTGAATCACTGCAGTTATTAAGTTAGTAACACAGTTGTAAAGGGAATCTGGCTTCCCCATTTTGCTTGTCAAAAGTTCATAAAAGTTTATCGCTTCTCCTTCTTCTTCTTGGACTGTTTTCATCAGCATTCTATACAAGCTCTATGTAACCTTGAAAAACTTTGCCTTTGAGTTGAGTGAAAGAAAGTTTTTGTTTATTGTGACTTGGAAATAAGCTGCTTTGGGAAATAAATAATAATTGGACTCTTTTCCAGTTGTTGGTATTATTTGTTGGGTTTCCCATCATATTTTGGATCTCTTATGTGATTCCTTTTTTCCAGTAACCTGAATCTGTTCCTTGACTAACTACCAGGTTTTTTTAGATGACAGAAACACCTTCTCCTTCTCCAATCAAGATACAATCAAGATCACATGAGGTACTAATACCACTCTATAAAGCCTTTGTAAGACAACATCTAGAATACTACATCTGGTTTTGGTCACCACACTATAAAAAAAGATATTGAAACTCTAGAAAGAATGCAGAGAAGAGCAACCAAGAGGATGAGGGGACTGGAGGCTAAAACATATGATAAATGGTTGCAGGAACTGGGCAGGGTTAGTCTAGTGAAGAGAAGGACCAGGGGAGACATGATAGCAGTGTTCCAATTTTTGAGGGGTTGTTGTAGAAAAAAAGGGGGTTTAACCTATTTTCAAAAGCACCTGAAGGCCAGGCAAGAAATAATGGATGGAAACTGATCAAGGAGAGATTTAATCTAAAAATAAGAAGACATTTTCTGACTGTGAGAACAATCAACCCATGGAACTTTAGAAGTTGTGGGAGCTTCATCACTGGAGGCTTTCAAGAATAGACTGGACTGCCATTTGTCAGAAATGGTTATAGGGTCCTGCTTGGGCAGAAAGGTTGGACTAGATGACTTACATGGTCCCTTCCAACTTTGTTATTGTTTTGTTACATCTTCCTCCTCTACCTTCTCCCATGCAAATTTTCATGTAATTCATTGTACAAGGTAAATGTATAGTCCCTCTCGAGTAATTTTGTAATTTCAGTGATATAATAAGTACAGTATGTCTAGAACAAAGGCTCAATATAATAGGTACAAGTGTATAACCTGACTAGATTTCTAGTAAAGGATATAAATATAAACCAGTCAGAGTCTCCATCTTTATTTATCAGAAATGTTTGTATGACCCAGAATTTATCTACAAACAAAACACTCTACCATGGCATAACTTCCATAGAAAATGCAAGAATCTTTGAGAATATTTGATATTATTAAGTATATCTGTATTCATCTGAAAAAATAGGAGTTTATAGAGAGTAAATCACAAAAGGAGAACGTGGGAGACAAAACCACATTTTTCCACAGGCATTGAAAGAATGGGGGGGCGAGAGCATCCCACCCTTTCAACTCATATTAGAGCTGGTGAGTTGTTGTTGTATAAGCTGCATGTACAGCACAGAAAGACTTTTCTAAAGAAAATGACACTTAAGAATTGGGAACATTTAAGGTTTTCTGAAGAGGACGTTTTATCAGGGTTGCAAATCCTCAGGTATGAGGAAGGGGGAAGAGAAGGGGAGGAGATGAAGGAAGAGATGGAGGAGGGGGGAGGAGGGGGGAGGGGGAGGAGGAGAGGAGAGAGAACAGAAGGTGGAAGGGAAGAGAAGATGGAAGAGAAGAAAAGTTGGAAGAGAAGATGGAAGAGAAGCTGGAAGGGAACGGAAAGGGAAGGGAAGAGGAGAGGAGAGGAGTGAAGAGAAGAACAACTGGAATGATTTTCTAAACTTGTAAGCCAACATGCGCCTTTAAAAAGAAAAAAAAAAGCTATATGAAGCAAGATACACAAATCAGCAAAAGCCGTTTTACTGGTCCCTAGATGCGCTTAACTAAGAGGCACTGGAGAGTGCTAAAAAGCAACTATAGTTATTGGTAGAGCTGTAAATGACTCCACAAGGTGCCCAGCAATGGAGACATAAGCCCTAAAACCTGAGAGAGAGATGGTGGATAAATATGTAACTGTCTTGCTGGGAGCACTGTATTGAGCAGTTGGAATCAATGATCTTGTTTAACGGTTAACTGAGAAAAAAATAGGCCATATTTGTAGCTACAACAATATTACCTCCCAGCTACTTTCCCAGGAATTTGTATCTCTGGAAATCAAACCAAGCTGGAAAAATGGCCTCTATTTCAATCAATTTAGTTGCTAAGAAGAAAACTGAGAAAGTGCCATGTGAGATAAAGCATTGCCAAAACTTTTAAAATGAAACCCAACGAAACGTATTTCTTTCACAGGGTGAAATCAACTGAAAGAATAAAAAGGGGAAAGCTACAATTGTTTTATGTCCAGGAAACTGCAAAATTGGTGAGCAAACATAGTTTTGGGAGAATTGACCGGAAGACTAAACTCCATTTCAGAAGGAAGGAAGGAAGGAAGGAAGGAAGAAAGGAAGGAAGGAAGGAAGGAAGGAAGGAAGGAAGGGAGGAAGGAAGGAAGAGAAGGGAGGGAGGGAGGGAGCAAAGAAAGAAGAAAGGAAGGAAGGAAAGAAGGAAAAATAAAAGATAAGATTATGGTCAACTGTGGAAGAAAATGTAGTCTGGGGAAGATAAAATGGAATGGATGAAATTTCTCTTTGAGTCTGGATCCTGATTAAGGATCCAACTCAAAGGAGGAAAATTGTGGTTGTGTAGACATTGTTGAATCACACCTCCCAGAAGGTGAGAGATGATGGTAAATGTATCTGGAGAAGACAGCAGGCTTCTCATTCTTACAATTTCATTACACTGACTAGTCAACAGTCTCTGAGAAATTCATTTTCTCTTGCATGGTGGCAGCATTTTTAAAACAATGACATAGGAAGGAATAATCAACAGTTGTGAATAGATAGAATCAACAGGAAGGAATTAACTAGTCCAACCCCCTGTTCAAGCAAGAGATCCTATATACCATTTCAGACAAATGGCTGTCCAGTCTCTTCTTAAAAACCTCCAATGAAGGAGGAATCATATCTTCTGAAGGTAAGTCACTCCTCTGGTTAACTGCTTCACTGTTAGGAAGATCCTCCTTCTTAGTTGTCTTGCCTTTTGGTGCTTTGGGGAAATATTTGCTTTGTAGCAAACATTGGAACTGCTACAAAGAACCCATTTTGTATATTTATTTTATAGATAAGTAAGTATGTATGTGTGTGAGAGAGAGAGGCAGAGAGGGAGGAAAGAAGGGAGGGAGCGAGGGAGGGAGAGGGGGGAGCAGAGGTGGTATTGAGCAGGTTCTGACCTGTTCTGGAAAACCAGTAGCAGAAATTTTGAGTAGTTCAGAGAACCAGCAAATACCACCTCTGGTTGGAGATTTTACAGTATCCTTCCCCTGCCACACCCACCAAGCCATGTCCACAGAACCGGTAGTAAAAAAAAATTGAATCCCACTACTGGTGGGAGAAGATAGATAGATAGATAGATAGATAGATAGATAGATAGATAGATAGATAGATAGATAGATAGATAGATAGATAGATAGATAGATAGATATGGATATATATATATATGGATGATAGATAGATAGACAGACAGACAGACAGATAGATGAGAGGAAGATAGATAGATAGATAGATAGATAGATAGATAGATAGATAGATAGATAGATAGGGATGGAGTGAGAGATAAGTTGAATAGATGAGAGAGAGAGAGAGAGAGAGAAGTTGAATAGGAGAGAGAGAGAGGAGGAGAAAGAGGGGGGGTTCATCTAATGGAGGGTTATAAAAACCAAAATGTAAGTTGTGGACACATGATCTGATCTCTTGGACAGATAAATTTCTCAATCAAAACAATTAGGACAAAATATAGAAATTAGGAGTCATTACTTTAATTCAGCCATATCAACACATTTTCATTGTCACAGGAAAGTTTTAGAACTGCCTCTTGGGTACATTTTGAATGGCAATATAGAAAAACGTGGCCACCTGTCTCCTAAGCAACATGGGATCTGGGTGTGGGATGACAAAGAGGCCAGATGATAGGCACAACATCATGACCCAAACATTATCCCTTTTTGTATGTGCACTGACCCACGTGTCCAACAGAGGTGGAGTTTACATTGTGGAATTGTGCCTCCATCTGGCTGGTTTTGATTTTGACCCTCAGTCATGGATATCTCACCTTCTTTCAAATGTTTATGCAGTGAACAATTATCGATGTTTATGCATTTTAGGGGTGGGAAACCCTTTATTTTGTATTCACCGGGAAGGCATTATAGAAAATATTTATAAGGTGCTGTAAAGAAATGCCAGAGGTACTATGTTATATTTAATAATTTGAAGCTTTTACCCTGAGGTTAAACTGCCACTGTTCCACAGAAGAAAGATAATAATTGAGAAGGATTTAGGATATATAGTTTCCAAATTCTAAAATATATTAAAATCCACACTGCAGATAATAGCCCCATTAAAGTAGAAATTATGTTAGTCTGAAATATTTTAATACACGGATGTCTAATTCCCCTTTTCAAAATTTCAACACATGTCAACTTGAGGTTGAATTTCTCACCAGGGATTAAAGCTTCGATGATTGATGTTTTATTTTAATATTCAGAATGAAAATTGGCATTTGTCTGTCTCTGGTGTAAATCGATAAAGCTCCCCTGCTGGATGAAACTTTTCCAGAACCAAATCTTATGTAGAGTGTAGTATTTATGAAACCCAGTAAACCGTATAAAGTCACAGAAACGTGGGTAATTATTCTGGCTGACTATATAATTTGGAGAACTGTGCAAATGAATTGATTTTCCCTTCAGTGGGATTTTATTGGGCTTGATGAAAATGGTTGAAATGGAGAGGTTAATTAAAGCGATTTAACAGGGTACATACCTACTCAGAAATAAGTTCCTATTAAGTTGAACAAGTCTTACTTATAGGTCAATGGATAGAAGATTGTAGCCTAAGTCAGGGGGTCCCCAATGTCCCAGTCTGTGGATCAACAGCAGTCCATGGCATGCCAGAAACTGGGTTGCGCAAACAAGGAAAGTCCCATCCGTGGGATGCAGGCAGTATATGAAACCACATCCCTTCCACTCCATGGAAAAATCTCTCTCCATGGAACCAGACCCTGGTGCCCAAGATTTGGTGGCCATTGGCCTAAGTCCTATTTCAAATTCAGTCCCAGGAAAAAAGCAATGCAGAAACTCTTAGTTATAATACTAAGTGACTCCACTGCTTTAGAAAAGCGCCTGTAGGCCAGACAAGGAATAATGGATGGAAACTGAACAAGGAGAGATTTAACTTGGAAATAAGGAGAAACTTTCTAACAGTGAGATCAATCAACCAATGGAGCAGAAGTTGCCCTGGGAAGTTGTGGGTGCTTCATCACTGGAGACTTTCAAGAAGAGACTGGACTGCCATTTGTCAGAAATGGTATAAGGTTTCCCACTTTGGGGGGGCGGTTTGGACTAGATGACCTATAAGGTCCCTTCCAACTCTGATTATCTGTTAGGATGAAGTCTTTTCTTTGAAATAAGCTCTCATTTCAGTGTTTTTATTTATTATCAAGAAAACATTAAGATTCATATGCAGGAAAATTTTCAATACAAATATATTTCCATAACTGCTCACTGTATGTGTACTATATGTAGAAACAGCCGTACATTACATGCGCATTAGTGTCTCTGTCTTCATGTATATTTATTTAACAACTTTCATTTTGATCGATAGTTCAATGGTAGACATGCATACTTCTGTACAGGGATGGGCTTCAAATAATTTAGCAACTGGTTCTCTGCCCGGTTGCTGGGTGGGTGTGGCCATGGTGAACATGGCCTAGCAGGCTTCCTGCACCACTCTAGGAGTGAAAACGGGCCACGGGGAGATTTTTTTCCCCTCCCTGGCCTCCAGAGGCTTACCTTGAGCCTCCAGGAGGGTGAAAATGGCCTCCTGTGGCTTCAGAGGCTGTCTGAGGGCCAGAACTTCCAGGAGGCCCATTTTTCGCCCTCCCCAAGCCTCTGCACTTGCCTGTGATTCAAAACAGGCCATGTGGGGACTCCTGGGAGGGGAGGGGAGGGGAGGAGTGGCCAGCCAGTTGCCAGAACTACCGGTTCCCCAAAGTAGATGTAAAATTAACATTCGGTTCTCCTGAATAGTCCAACATTGCTTCTGTATACATACAACAGTAAATGTAAAGACATTGCTTTGAATGAAACATTTCTCTGTAGAACATTTCGCAGAGATTCTATTGCCATCAAATAGCCTCACACTTCTTTAAAAGAAGAGAGAAAGTCATAAACTCTTAAGCAAAGTGGTATTTAAAAAGGGGGGAGGAAAACACAGGGAAAATAGCAGCATTTTCTTAGACTCTATCTTTGTCTATCTATCTGCCTGTCTATTTATCTATCAGTCATTTGTCTGCCTGCCTGCCTGCCTGCCTGCCTGCCTGCCTGCCTGCCTGCCTGCCTGCCTGCCTGCCTGCCTGCCTATCTATCTATCTATCTATCTATCTATCTATCTATCTATCTATCTATCTATCTATCTATCTATCTATCTATCTATCTATCTATCTATCTATCTATCTATCTATCTATCTATCTACCTACCTACCTACCTACCTACCTACCTACCTACCTACCTACCTACCTACCTACCTACCTATCTATCTATCTATCTATCTATCTATCTATCTATCTATCTATCTATCTATCTATCTATCTATCTGGTGACTCAGGGGTTAAGTTGCTGAACTTGTCAGTTGGAAAGCCAGCAGCCTGGGCTCAAGACCCAAGTGCCAACCAATGGGATGAGCTTCCATCCTTGTTTCAGCTTTCAAACTAAGCATTCAAAAGCATGCAAATGTGAATAGAGAAATAGGTACCATAGGTCCCACTCCATGATGTCATGTTGGCCAGTGATGGGATGTAAAAATTAACATCCAGTTTGCCCAAACCAGTGCAAACCGGTAGCAGCCCACCCCTACTTATGTATACATACAACAATAAATGTGAAGACACTGCTTTGAATGTAGGTTTTAGAAGGGAGAGTTTATTCAGCATTTGATCTCTTGGTCTGCACCCAACCATTACCGCATCTTCAAAATTCAGTCCACTGACAAAGAGATGGCATTATGTCCCAACTCATTTGTTAGTGTATGCTGAGTGTTTTTCCTTGGGAAAATAACCCCCCCTCCAAAGCACCCAACATTAGATCAAATAAACAAACAAAACAGCAGCTGGAACTCACAATTGTGCATCTGATCATCCAAAACTCCTGTCTGCCACAAGTAGGAGATAAAACCGATTCCTTCAAAATGCTAGGTTCCAACTGGAGGAAAGACCCAGAGACCTCTCAATCCTAAAAACATGGAGACAACTCAAAGGGATAAAAAAAAGTATTGATTCTTCATCTAGGATCAAATGGAGAAATATAGTTTTATATACAGTATCTTTGTAAAACAAAACCAGGACGATCTGTTATAGGCTTTTTGAACCATCAGTATGACAAATATCTCACTTGTGAATCATTTGGTGTCGGTCAATAGAGTGGTCTGTGAGAAACAACCTTGGGAGACTGGAGAAAGAGCTATAGCAAGGGTGGGATCGGTTCGGATCGATTCTGGCGAACTCCTTCCAAACCGGTTCACTGTGATGAGCATGTGGGCTGCCCTGCCCACCCCTGCTCTTTCCTGTCTTTTCCTTCCTTTGTTTAGAGCTCAGCTGATTCGTGCAGCAGGGCGCCTCAGCTGTTTTCTTCACAGGGATTGCTGTAGAAGGTAAGTATTAGAGCTTGAAATGTGAAGTGTGCAATATATACACCAGTAGAATCCCACCCCTGAGCTACAGCTAGGGGACTGGTCAGATAAGAAGAAGCTTAGTTCACAGCAGGAATGTGGGTGGGCAAAGCAATTCAGAAGAGGATTTCTCAATTGGCTGAATGTTGGGAGAAATGTACTTTTGGATTTAACAGAATAGCAGAGGACCTTGGAGGTCATCTAGTCCAACCCGCTGCTCAAGCAGGAAACCCTATGCCATTTCAGACAAATGACTGTCCAATCTCCTTGTTAAAATCTCCAGGGGTGGAGGTTTTAAAGTACCACTGAATAAAGGTACCACCGAATAAACACTCTGTCAGGAAATTTCTCCTTACGTTCTAGATTGCTTTTCTCCTTTAACTTCCATCCACTGTTTCTTGTCTTGCCTTCTGAGGCTTAGGTGAATAGGTTGACTTCCCCACTCTTCTTTGTGGCAGCCCGACAAATATTGGAACATTGCTATCATGTAAATCTTAATCTTCCTTTTCATTCGATGTAACTTTAAAATAAAGCAGAATGTTTACTATCTGGTCCGCAGATGGTTGGAACTTATGGCTACTGGCTGACATTAAACCAAAGAAACTAGACCAGCAAAGCAGCAGCTGGATCTCTCAATTGTGCAGCTGGTCATAAAAAAAAAATCCTTCTTTTTTGTAGCATCCCTTTAGATACGGCTAATCATGTCACCCCTAGTCTTTTTTTTTTCACTAGATCAGTGATGGCGAACCTTTTTGTTGTGGTGTGCCAAAAGTGCAATGCAATGTGCCCCCCTTATGCATGCAACACGCCCCCTGCCCCCTCACCTGCACTGCGCATGCTTGCACCTCCCAGCTGATTTTCAGCCCGTTTGAGGCCTTTTTTCACTCTCCTGGAGGCTTGAAGGAAGCCTCCCAAGAGCGTCTGGAGTTCGGGGGAGGCCATTTTGTCCTCCTGGAGGCTCGAGGGAAGCCTCTGCAGCCTTGGGAGGCTGAAAAAAAGGCCCATTTTGGCACTTCCGGTATTTCCAGAAGGCCTGTTTTTCAGCCTCCCGAGGCTGCAGAGGCTTCCCTCGAGCCTCCAAGAGGGCGAAAACAGCCTCAAACGGGCCAAAAATCAGCTGGGAGGCACATGTGCAGATAAGTTTGGCTGGAGCTCACGTGCCCACACAAATGGCTCTGCCATCATGGCACTAGATTAAACAAACTCTATTCCTGCAACCATTCTTCATATGTTTTAGCCTTCATCCCCTTAATCATGTTTATTGCTCTTCTCTGCACCCTTTCCACGGTCTCAACATATTTCTTCCCTGGGTATGGCTAAACTAGGGAAAAGAAGGGCTAGGAGTGGCATATGGTAGCAGCCTTTCCAGTATTTGAGGGGCTGCCCCAAAGAAGAGGGGGTCAAATTATTTTGCAAAGCACCAGAAGGCAAGAGAAGAAACAATGGATGGAAATCAATCAAGGAGAGAAGCAACCTGAAATTATGGAGAAACTTCCTAATAGTGAGAACAATTAACCAGTTGGAAAAGCTTGCCTACAGAGGCTGTGGTTGCTTCATCACTGGAGTGACTGGAGAGTCACTGTCTGAAATGGTATAGAACAGTGGTGGGATTCAAAAAAAATTACTACCAGTTTAGTGGGTGTGGCTTGGTGGGCGTGGCAGGGGAAGGATGCTGTAAAATCTCCAGTCAGAAGTAGGATTTGCCAGTTCTCTGAACTACTCAAAATGTCCGCCAGAAATTTCACCAGAACTGGTCAGAACCTGCTGAATACCATCTCTGGTAGACGGTCTTATGCTTGAGCAGGGGGTTGGAATAGAAGCTCCAATATCCCTTCCTGCTCTATTCTGATGAATTGAAGTTGCTCTGAAAAATAATAAGCAGTCTTACTGAACAACGCAAGTATTAGAAGATTTAACATAAATGCTTCTAATGAAACTGACTTTTGTATTCCAGCCATAAAAGTGGAACATCTGAAGATGTGCTTGTACCAAAATTGCCTTTGAAATCAATGAAACCTTAAGTGAGTCAAATCCTTCTTTCTTCTGAGGGGAGGTTGAATATAACCTGGTGATCACAAAGCAAATCAGATTCTAGGCTACAAAATGAAACTATGGCAGAGACTCACTTCTCCGGCTCGCTTTTCATAGCCTTCCAAAATTAAATCAAGGAACAGCTATACCGCCTGCCCGGCAAAGCACCTGGACACATTATGATAGCTAATGAAATGAATAAGCTTCTAGCTGCAATATCTAGGCCTTGTTAGCCAAGAGGTAATGAAAAATGTCAAATTATCCTGAACAGCTGGGGAGAAAGGAAACATTTACTGCATTATTCTATTGAGGGAATGGCTGTTTTTGAAGTCTAATGAATTATATCGTTGAGGACTTTATGGCAGCCATAAGAGAAATTTCTCAAGGATAGGCTTTCTATTCTAAATTGATTGGAGCAGGCATCTGGCTTCCCCACCCCTCATGGTTATCCGTCAAATAAATGGAGCCAATCCAAAACAGAGAATGATTTTAAGTATATTTACAACTAGGGAAGAAGACTTTCTATTTGGAACAGGAGATCCATAAAAAAAATCACCTATGTTATGTGCATAAACTGATACAGTTAATTAATTCAGTTTTTAAAATTATGAATTAAAATGTTCCCTACCTTCCAAATTGTGATGTTACATAGAGATATCAACAAATAAAGACTTCAGGCAGTAAATAATTGAAACAGCATTTCAGGTACTGAGAATTTAATTCTTCAGAGCGAATATTCATAACCCAAATCTTGTACTTTCAATAACGCACAAATGTCATATTTATAAAGCGCCTGGTCAAAGCTTTTAACTAAGAGTTTTGGAGCCTTTTTATGAAGAGGAGAATCCAAAAATGATTGCCAGGAGTTACATTTGGAAGGGATAATAGTTTTCTGGGACTGGGAGATTAGTTGCAATGATGGAGCCTAGCAGAAGTTTTTGTTTGGATTGTTTATTCAATGCACAATTACAGACATTTCTCTCTAGAACATTTCACAGAGATTCTATTGCCGTCAAATAGCCTTACATTTCTTTAAAAGAAGAGAGAAAGTCATAAACTCTTAAGCAAGTGGTATTAAAAAAGGGGCAGGAAAACATAGGAAAAATAGGAGCATTTTCTTAGACTTTATCTCTGTCTGACTGTCTGTCTGTCTGCCTGTCTATCTATCTGTCTGGTGACTCAGCGGTTAAATTGCTGAACTTGTCAGTTGGAAAGCCAGCAGCCTGGGTTTGATGATCCAAGCTCTATAAAGGACCTTGGAATACCTCATCTCTAATGATCTAAGTGCTAGAGCCCACTATAACTGCATAACAAAAAAGGCATTAAGAGTTGTTAACCTAATCCCGCATAGCTTTTTTTCTGGTAATATCACACTACTAACTAGAGCATACAAAACTTTTGCTAGACCAATACTTGAATACAGCTCATCAGTCTGGAACCCACATTAAATATCTGATATTAGCACAGTTGAGAAAGTCCAGAAATGTTTCACAAGAAGAGTTCTCCATTCCTCTACTCGTTGTAGAATACCTTATGCCACCAGACTTGAAATTCTAGACCTAGAAAACCTTGAATTATGCCATCTTCGGTCTGATCTAAGTATGGTATATAAAATCATACATTGCAATGACTTACCTGTCAATGAATACTTCAGCTTCAATCATAACAACACAAGAGCACACAATAGATACAAACTCAAGGTTAACCACACCAAACTTGATTGCAGGAAATACGACTTCAGCAACAGAGTGGTCAATGTCTGAAATACTCTACCTAACTCTATGGTTTCTTCCCCAAACCCCAAAAACTTTAACCTTAGACTGTCTACTATTGACCTCACCCCTTTCCTAAGAGATCTGTAAGGGGCGTGCATAAGCACACCAACGTGCCTACCGTCCCTGTCCTATTGTTTCTTTTATTCTTCTTATATGTACCCATTTTATGTATTCATAACTATGTATATACTTATACCTATTATCTTGTAAGCAATTGACAAATCAAATAAATTCTAAATTCTAAGTGTCAACCAATGGGGTGAACTCCCATCCTTGTCTCAGCTCTCAAATTAAGCATTTGAAAGCATGCAAATGTGAATAGATAAGTAGGTACCATAGATCCCACTTCATGATGTCAAGTTGGTCATTGGTGGGACGCTGCCATTTTTACAACTGGTTCAGTGATCGTGCGCTTAATCGTCAGAGAGAACCAATTCACTCAACAACTGATCGGTGTAGCTAGAGGTTTGCCTGAACCAGTCTGAACTGGGAGAATCCCACCCTTGATGTTGGCCATATGACCACGGAAATGTCTTCGGACAGTGTTTGCTCAATGACCTTGAAATGGAGATGAACACTGCCCCCTCTAGCCAGCAATGACTAAAAAATCACAGGGACTCCTTTACTTTTTATATATATAAAAAAACTTCTATACATATTGTTCCTAAGAAAACGGTCTGTTTTTTTTCTGTGACATAAAATATCAATACACCAATGAAGAGTGAATGGGTTGAGAGGAAGGAAATACTGAGATACATACAAGTACATATACTGTACATACAGATCCACATACATATACACAAACACATAAACATATGTATGTGTATACAAGGAATGGTGCGGTAGCCTAGAGGTAGAGGTCTATTGCCTCACAATCAAGAGGCTATGAGTTCAATCCTAGGTAGAGGCATATTTTTTTCTCTCTGGGCACACTGAGAATTTATCTACTGAACAAAACTCCACATTAAAACACTCTGCTATACTCCATTCAGTTGCCCAGATTCCACCCTGAAGAAAGAGAGGAAGGAAATATATCAATATTTCCCAGTATTTCCTTCCTCTCAACCTGTTCACTCTACACTAGCATATTTATTTTGCAATTTGATTTTCTTTTATTCTCTGTACTGAACTAATTCACTTATTTTTCTTTCACTGAGATCATTCTTCTTTGTATTTAGTTCACATGCATTTAACACTGATCAATTATTTCCCCTACTTTTCTTCTTTTAACCATACAAATTTCTTAAGTAAGCAATTTCCTACCTAATTCAATTTCCTTTTAGGTTTCACATGATCTACCAGCATTCAGTTCTCTATAATCAAGTGGACAGAAGTGTACTCCTTTGCACAGTTCATTGTATTCCTTTCAACAACGTTGTTTGTACACAAATTTATCTACTTGTCCTACTTTTTTTAACCATGATGCATATTTTTAATTATTTTCTTAAATAAAACCATCCTGATATTTGATGCATTGTTTTTTTCTTGGCTGCCTTATTTAATCCATGCTGCAAATAATTTGTGTTCTCAGCTCATCACTACCATAGCATTATCTCCATATGTATTTTCATGACCAGGGACCACTGTTCCTGATTCTAATAATATCCCAATCATTTTGTATACTTTTATAAGAAATGTAGGCATACCTACATAATTTTTTTTATAAATATATGTACAAATCTTGGAGAAGGGAGCTGGCACCAGCATCTCAATTTAAATATAAAAATAATGTGCTGTCCAGCCAATGTATGGGAATTGGATAGTTAGATAGCAATTGTGAGCTATCCCCTTAAGGGAATGCATCATGGTAAATGTAGTTAAAGGTATCCTGGGAAATGTAGTTCATGTCACGTGGCCACATCTGTAATCCCAAATGGTCACTAATTTGACCTTTGATGGGTTGGGGGAGTTTTCCTCACTTTTGCCTAAATTCCCTAACTCACGGCAGCTGCTTTCTATCGCTACGAGATGGGTTAGGAGATAACCATCTTTTATCTACGAGGCAGATATGCAAAGGAATTGGACATAAAGAAGAACTTTGTTACAAATGTGAGTCATGAAGATACCTGACGAATGAATAATAAATACTTTGTATTGATGCTTTGTTGAGTTTATCTACCTCTGTAGAGAATACAGAAAACATAATATTCCTCTTAGCAAGCAGATACTTGGGAAATTAGCAGTTGCTATAAAGAAGAGGGGGTCAACCTGTTTTCCAAAGCACCAGAAGTCAAGACAAGAAGCAATGGATGGAAACTGATCAAGGAGAGAAGCAACCTGGAACTAAGGACAAAATTTCCTGACAGTGAGAAAACAATTAACAAGTGGAATTGCATGCCTCCAGAAATTGTGGTTGCTCCATCACCGGAGGCTTTTAAGAAGAAAATGGACAGCCATTTGTCTGAAATGGTATAGGGTCTCCTGTTCGAGCAGGGGTTGGACTAGAAGACCTCCAAGGTCCCTTTCTATGTTCTGTGCTCTACATAAATACTATTCCCTACTGTGGGGGATTAGATAGTGCTTTTAAAATCAAAAGTATATTGTGAAATCTGAAGAAGTAGGAATTCAGTGGGATTGTTGTGTTCTGAACTATTGGAAAAAAATAGAGCAAATCAGAGCAAATAATAATAATAAAAATAATAGAATAAAATCTCTGCAAAGAAGTGAATGAAACCATCGATCACATACTGAGCTGTTGCAAGACAATCGCTCAGACTGACTACAATGTCACAATACAGTCACTCAGATGGTCTACTGGAACTTGTGTCACAACTACTATCTGCCTGTAGCAAAGAATTGGTGGGATCATAAGCCTGAAAAAGTGGTTGAAAATGAGCATGCAAAACTACTGTGGGACTTACGAATGCAGACTGATAAAGTTTTGGAACACAATACCCCCGGATATCACAATTGTGGAGAAGAAAAAAGTGTGGATCGTCAACATTGCCATACCTGGTGACAGCAGAATCGATGAGAAACAGCTTGAAAAAGTCACCAGATATCAGGACTTGAGAATCGAACTGCAGAGACTCTGGCATAAACCAGTGCAGGTGGTTCCAGTGGTAATCGGCACACTGGGTGCTGGGCCTAAAGACCTAGGCAAGCATTTAAAAACAATTGGCGCTGACATAATCACCATTGGTCAGCTGCAGAAGGCCACCTTACTGGGATCTGCTCGCATAATCTGCTGATACATCACACAGTCCTAAACACTTGGGAAGTGTTCGACTAGTGATTTGTGATATGAAACCCAGCATAGTTATCTCATTTGCTGTATACAGTGTCATTTTTGTGAATAATAACAACAACAACAACAACAACAACAACAATATAATAATAATAATAATAATAATAATAATAATAATAATAATAATAATAATAATAATAATAATTCTGAATGTCCATAATGGAAGAAATTGAGATGATGGGAGAAGAGACAGAGAACAGCTAGGGAAATGATGATTTGATGTTCAGCTATAAAGACAGCGTGATTCTGTCAAGAGTTGATAACACATTAAGGTTTTTCTAGATACTTCTCTGTCTCTATTATATTTTTTCTTTGCTTCCACATTACTAAACTAGCATGGAATGAAAGCCTACACAGATGAGATGGTTCAATCAGTGACACTAAAAAGTTTGTCCATATTCTACTCTGGTTGTA
Source organism: Bungarus multicinctus (assembly GCA_023653725.1). NCBI lineage: Eukaryota > Metazoa > Chordata > Lepidosauria > Squamata > Elapidae > Bungarus > Bungarus multicinctus. Next base: position 62,090,014 of record CM042849.1, read on the forward strand.
TAAGTCACCTGCTCAGTGATCCCTCTATCATATTTATTTGAATTTGATGGAATTCTTGTAGGTTGTGACAGAAATGCAGATACAGTTTTCTTATCATGTTGATGAGTTGACCCCTGGTTCAAATCAATATGTAGTTTGTTGCCGGTGCCTTCCAGAAACGAAGGAAAAGCATTAGATACTGTATCCACAATAAAAGACAGACAGCATTTCCTCGAAACTTACATGAATCAAATAAAAACAACAGAAAAGACATGGAGCTTTAAATGCTTAAAAATCTATATGGTAGTTAATGTGATACCTTTGTAACATCAGGACTCTACTCCTACTTGTTGGCTCCCCTGTCTTGAGCCGCATTGCATACCAACTCTACAAAGGCAGGGAGCTTTAGTGAAGGAGTACAACAAAACTATGAGAAACCCACTTCTTCCTGTGCATGCTGATCTTCCTCATCTATCAGTTGGCAGGCTTAAATCCAGGAAGCCCTCTCTGGAACTTGGTCAACAGCTGTCTAAACAACTTTGACATCAACACACAATGGAAAGCCAAATGGGCTGCTGAACGTCCAGATACAGGCAGCGGTGGGATCCGACAGGTTTAACTACCAGTTCGGTGATTTACGATGTGCTTCCCTGCATGCTGCGCGCGTGTGTAAATCTTCATCAGCTTGCTGCCTGGACCGCTAAGCAGCGCTGTGTGCAGGGAAGCAGTGTTTGAAAAAGCACTTTTTTCCTGCTTTTTCAACTGCAGCTATGCTTTGAACGGCAGCTGAGGTTGAAAAAGCAGGAAATAAAGGTCAGGTAAGAGCCCGGGCAGGCATGTGGGCCAAAAGAGCAGCAGACATAGAACCGCTATGATAGAATCTGCTGCCCTTTGGAGCTACCGGTTCTACAGAGCTGGACAGAACCGGTAGAATTCCACCCTTGGATACAGGCAGTTATGTAGATAACCCTACACAAAAGATGCCAGGTTTTGACCTTGCTCACCAGCATTGGTCAACTCTGAACAGGATCCGTACGCAACATAGTGTCTGCCAGGACTCCTTATTTAAGTAGAGACTTATCTCTACCCCTCAGTGTGACAGTGATGCTCCTCAACAAAATATCCATCACATGTTCTGACCCAGGCTTAGCAAAACCAAGAAACAGACTCTTTGTCCCGAAAACCCCCTTTTTATTTAGTTTCTGTGAATTCATGGCCTTCACACACAGAAATGTCCTGGCAAAAATCCTTCCAAGGGTTAATTGCAACAATAGACCTTATCAGTCCTTGGATAATTGCCAGGCCAAGAGCTTCCAGTTGCAAAGCTGTCAATTAATTCCTGGCAAGGAGTTTCTGTGAAGCATGAATCACAATAACAAATCTTCCTAAAGAAATATGAACTATTGTCTCCTGCAACCATCACTCCCCTTTTGCTTCTATTTATTCCCCAGGGAGGGGCCATTCAGCATCCCTGACCTTTTGACCTTCCGGCGCGCTTTGAAAACCCACTTATTTCATCAAGCCGGTCTGGCCTAGAGTTCCGTGCAGGGTTTTTAATTGGTTTTAATCGGTTTTTAATTTTATAACTTTCAACCTTGATAGTTCTTATCTATCAGCTATTTATCAGCCACCTAATTTAATCTTTTTAAATTGCTTTTAAATATCATATTGTGTTTTCTATTCTATTTTATTCGGCTGTACAAGTCCTGTCGGGAGAGGGGGCGGTATAAAAGACTAAATAAATAAATAAATAAATAAATAAATAAATAAATCCATGTGTCCCTTTTTTTCCAAGTCTTCCCCTATTCCTTAGTTGTTCTCCTCTCCTGACAGCTCTGCACATGCGCGCATCTGGAACAGGCTCCAGCTGTTCTTTTTCCCCACTTATATCTGACTCTGAAGGCAGCTGGGAAATATCAGATGGCCCTGGCCCTATCTCTGCTTCCGACGCAGGGCATCCATCAGAGGCTTCCCCAGACTCCAGGACTGGCCAAATTCCTCCCCAACCTCCTCATTGTCTGATTCTGGTGCCAGCTCTGTTGGCAGCTGGCAGGCCACAACATCATATTGGGTCCAAATGTCCATCAAGAGCTTACACCAGCCCAATCTCTGATTTTTTTCAACCTTGATCGCCCTGTCCTTGAATGGTTGAGTTGACTGGACATTAACATTTGAACCACTATAAGTCCATGTATTTGTCATATGCTAAATAAATTAAATAAATAAACAAACATCAATGTTTCGCTTAGCAAGAGAAATGTTGGGCTTAATTGCAGTCATAAGTTGTACACAATAAAAAATATTTCTATAGAATGTCAGGACATATGATAGATTGCTGAAGTGAGACCGCAATGATGGTTTGTAGATGGTGGGGAATCTCATAAAGGTATGATCTATTTTATTTATAAAACCGTAGTAAGACCACATTGGGAATACTGCAACAAATTTTGGTCACCATGCTACAAAAAAAAAATGTTGAGACTTTGGAGGAAAAAATCAGAGAAGAGCAACTAAGATAATCAAAGGCCTGGAGACTAAAACATATGAAAAATGGCTGCAGAGTTTGAGTTCAGCTAGTCTAAAGAAAAGAAGAATTAGGGGTGACGTGATCACAGTATTCCAGTATTTGAGGGGCTGCCACAAAGAACAGGAGGTAAAATTATTCTCCAAAGCACCTGAAGGCAAGAGAAGCAGCAACGGTTGGAAACTAATCAAGGAGAGAAACAACCTGGAATTAAGGAGAAACTTCCTAACGGTGAAGACAATTAACCAGTGGAACAGCTTGCCTCTAGAAATTGTAGGTGGTCCATCACTGGATGTTTTTAAGAAGAGTCTTATCTAAATGGGTATAGATTCTCCTGCTTGAGCAGGGGGCTGGACTAGAAGACCTTCAAGATCCCTTCCAGCTTATTCTATTCTATTCTAAAGTCATTTAATCCAACGAGTAGATATTCATAGATCTAAGTTGTTAGATATGTAAACATTTCAGGGTTACCCACAATAAATAGCAAATTCTTAATATAACCATACAGCAAAACTAGGTGATGTTAAAGTCAAGTCAAAAGATGAATGCCCAAGTGTTGAAATATTATGATATTCATACCAGACAGCTGAGCGACCACCAAGAAAAAACATAGGGATTGTGCACAACCTAAAGGTACTTGAAGTGGTTGGAGAAGATTCTTCTGTTCTCTACTTTGCTCTGCATTGATATGGTTGAGTTAGCCTTGGAAAGTCAAATCCCACTGAGTTCTTGATCGTCTATTAGTTTATTCATTCAGGTTTTCACCTTTGGTTCTTCTGAACATTTAAAGATATAAGGGGTCAGTCAGTTTTGAGGGAACTGATGAATATATGCAATTTTTGAAGTCTTCCTACACCTTCTAATAATAAGTAGATACAGTACATAGGTCTAAGAAAGTTGATCTCTTTTTTATTTGTTGGGATCAGCCCTAATAGATGAATATCTTCGTTTTGCATACTAAAAGTAATGAAAAGGTCAGTTTTGAACAACTTGGGTTTGTTTTCGAGAAAAGGCAAGGAGAAACATGGTGAGTATTAGGAAAAAAGGCCACTGGTATAGGACAGCTATGTAAATCAGCAACACATAAATATTTACTCATTCACTGAGGTTTTCAACAAACGATTACCATATTCCTGAAGAATGAGAGAAATGGAGGCCAGTGAGGTCAATAGTTTGGAGTCAGATAAAAAGGTTATGGGCGTTGGAGAAGGGGATAAAACAGATGTTTACTGTTCTCTTCATTATATCAGTTTTTCATGAAGCAGAACTTCCAGCCCATTAAAATCTTGATGAATGATTTTGGAATTATGTTGATGCTGATGGTCACACAGTCATCCACATGTTAAATCTGTTGGATTTGGCATTTTTATCTATCTATTGAGTTCTTCTCAGCGACTAGGGATAGGCCAATGATGTTTGAGGATTAATGCTTTCCAAATAAAGCTGTTTTTTTGTGTTTAACTGTCAATGATTTTGTTGATCACGGACAAAGGTGAATACAGGTAATCCCCGGATTACGAGCATTCCCTTAGTGAAAGTTCAAAGTTACGTGATCAGTGCCCTCTAGTGTTTACAAACAAGTCCCAAAACTACAAATCTTGCAGCACTGCGGCAGTTGTTTGCCTTATGAACAACTGCAGAGTTTCTGCAACATTCGTCCTGCACTTTGCCAGCCAAAATGGAGGTTCGGGATAGTGGGCCAACCCTCTGACATTCTGTTTAGACCTGTGCAGGCCTAAACAAGGTCATCGGAAGGGCAGGGGTTGGCCCACCCCTCCGAACCTTCATTTTTGGCCTGCAAAGTGACAGATGAGCCTTATGCAGACCTAAATCGAGGTGCAGAGGGGCACACATAACTGAATGGCTGGAAAGAAGACAGCTTGCTAGGTCTTTGCATGATAAGTGGCCCCATGTGGCAGGTTGGGTCACGGGAAAGCAATCGTGGGGTGCATGAGGTTTTCAGCGAGTTGGGGAGGCCTTGGGTGGCCATACACACAAACCATCTGCATAGGTTGGGGTGGAAAGGAGCAACTGGCCCAAGACTACCAAGTAGATTCCCCAGATCAATGCAGGCTTAAATTTCCTGCCTTGTCGTTAAAAGCGACACCCTGTTGTTGTGACAAATTTTGTTTATTTCTTTTCAAATATAAAACAACGGGAGTCTATGATTTCATGCCAATCTTTAAAATGTATCTCTCCCATAAAATCACAGGGCAGAAAAAGGGGTCTTGAAGGTCTTCTAGTCCAACTTGAGGCATGGATTATTGCATTCCAGGCAGATGGTTGTCCAATTGTTTCTGCAAAAAACCCCGTGATGGAGCACCTGCAACTCTGAGAGGCAAGTTGTTCAGTTGAGTAGTTGTTCTGTCAGGAAGTTCCTTCTTAGTTCCAAGTTGGATTTCCATCTAATAAAGTTCTACCTACCGCTATCTCTTTTTTTTTTAATTATTTTTTTTATTTTACAATAATTCCATTTTATTTCAACCGTGTGTTGACTGGGTATATATATCTTGTGCTTACAATTATAATTAATACTTTTCTTACCAATATAACAATAATCACATTTTCTTATAGCTATTATTTAATACATCTATTATTTTTTTAACAACCTTAACTTATTGCTCTATATATTCATCTGGTCCATTTTAATTTGTTTTATTTTCCAACCATTGATAAAATAAATTGCATACCATATAATACTCCATTTCTTCTTTTTCTTTGATTACCAATGTTAACCTATTCATCTCTGTGCATTCAAATACTTTCTCAATTATTTTTCCCTCTATCGGTATCTTATCATTTTTCCAATTCTGAGCAGATTTAACAGATAACAGATAATCCAGTTGGAAGGGACCTTATAGATCATCTAGTCCAACCTCCCACCCAAGCGGGAGACCCTACACCATTTCTGACAAGGGTAGTCCAATCTCTTCTTGAAAGTCTCCAGTGATGAAGCTCCCACAACTTCCGAAGGCAAGGTGTTCCATTGGTTGATTGTTCTCACTGTCAGAAAGTTTCTCCTTATTTCCAGGTTAAATTTATCCTTGTTCAGTTTCCATCCATTATTTCTTGTCTGGCCTTCAGGTGCTTTGGAAAATAGCTTGACCCTTCCTCCCTGTGGCAACCCCTCAAATATCGGAAGACCGCTATCATGTCTCCCCTGGTCCTTCTCTTTACTAGACTAGCCAAGCCCAGTTCCTGCAACCGTTCTTCACAAGTTTTAGTTTCCAGTCCCCTAATCATCCTGGTTGCTCTTCTCTTTACTTTTTCTAGAGTCTCAACATCTTTTTTATAATGTGGTGACCAAAACTGGATGCAGTACTCTAGGTGTGATCTTACTAAGGCTTTATAGAGTGGTATTAGTATCTCACTTGATCTAGACCTCTGTTAATGCAATTTAGGATTGCATTAGCTTTTTTGGCTGCTACTGCACACTGCTGGCTCCTATTTAGCTGGTTGTCCACTAAGACTCCAAGATCCCTCTCACAGTTACTGCTATTGAGCCTGGTTTCACCCTGTCTATATGTGAACTTTTGGGTTTTCTTGCCTAAGTGTAGGATTTTACTTTTCTCTACATTGAATTTCATTTTGTTAGATATGGCTCAGTGTTCTAGTTTGTCAAGATCCATCTGGATCTTCTTGAGCCTATCTTCTTAGTGTTAGCTATTCCTGCCAGCTTAGTATCATCTGCAAATTTGGTAAGTTCCTCTTCTATTCCCTCATCTAAGTCGTTAATGAAGATATTGAAGAGTACTGGGCCTAAGGTGGAACCTTGTGGCAACCCACTGCTTACTTCCCTCCATGTAGACTTAGACCATTAGAAAATTCTAGCTGCTGTTAATATACAGTATGTATAATCAGGGGTGGGATTCTATAGGTTTGCACTTATTCGCTAGAACCAGTTGTTAAAAGTTTAAATCCCACCCCTGTGTATAATTAAATATGTTTTTCCTTTACTGTAATTTTCAGGCACCATTCCTAATAACAAATATTTCAGGTTTCAAATCTATATGTTGTGTTATCATTTTTTCCAACTATGTGTGCATGTTTGTCCAGTATCTTCTAGCTTCCATACAAGACCGCCACATATGGTAATATGTTTCACCAGGTGTCTGGTGGCACTTCCAACATTTAGCTGATTTATCTCTGATAAATTTTCTGTGACAGCCACTCAAGTATATGAAGACAGCTCTCATGTCCTTTAATCAGTGGTGGGATGCTGCTGATCAGTTAGGGCACAGTGCTGAAAATGGGGCATTAAGAAGCTCAGCTGCTTACCTTTCAAGTCAGCAATGGGAAATAGAACAGTGAGGGGGGTGGAATCAGCTGTGCTGCACAATTGAGATGAGAAATAAAGGACAGGATAAAGTGGTCTGGGTGGGCGGGGCTAACTGATCGTCAGAGGTGCCAGTTCTCCCGAACCGGTCTGAACCAGCAGAATCCAGCACTGCCTTTAATCCTTTTCTTCAATAGACCAGACATACCTAGCTCCCTCAACATTCAACATACCACTTAGCCTCCAGACCCTTTATCATATTTGTTTACCATGTTTTTATCGGCTTATGTAAATATAAGATACAAAGGGAAATAAAAATTACCAAATATTAGGAGGGGGAAAGAAGGAAAGAAAAAATAATATGGGGTAGAGAGGGAAAAGAAAAGAAAAAGGCATTGACTTCTGATCCTCTTTAGTACAGTAAAAGATAATTACCGTACAATCTCAACTTTTTACTTTTACGCAGTAGTATATCACAGTAGTATATCCTACATTTCCAACAACAAGCTTCTAATCATCAAAAATAAGACCCTTTAACATCTTTGTGGATCTTCTCTGTGCTCTTTCTAGTGCTTCAGCATTTTGGGAGGTTATGATGACCAGAACTCTCTTGTCCTTCTTTAGATTTTTCTCAGATTTTCAGTTTATTAAATTATAAGTTGTAAACATTGTACAAATTGCCTGTTTTTGTCTTCCGGACTTGGACACTAAGAGGTTTTCAGGCAGGACAAATGATTAAATAAGTGTCCACCGAAAGAAACTTCCCAGGAAATTTCCTGCCTGAAGATGGTTTAATAACTTGGACAATCCAGGTTGCGTAGGAAATGCTTAATCATTTTAATTTTGTTCTCATATAGAATAGAATAGAATAGAATAGAATAGAATAGAATAGAATAGAATAGAATAGAATACTTTATTGGCCAAGAATGATTGGACACACAAGGAATTTGTCTTGGTGTAAATACTCTCAGTATACATACAGAAAAGGTACATTTGTTAAGGATCAAAAATCATAATAATAGTCATAGGGTACAATCAATAAACATTCAGTTTATCATCCAAATTTACTCAAACCTTGTTTCCATGGATCATACTAGTACGTTAGGACTGTTTAGGAGACTTTTAAAGAGTGGTTAAAAATAATAAAGGCAATATCTGAAAGGAAACATGAAGAAGTCTTTCTTTGTGACTAGAACTGGATGATCTGTATTGTAATAGTATCATATAGATCTGTGTTGTTTTGAGCTTAGAAAACATTTGGGAAGATAGAAAAGCAACTTGGGTTTACTTGCAAGTTAACTAGAAGAAAACAGCACATTAACCAACTTGCTGACCTAACAAAACTTGATGTGAAAGTTTCGTTTCTGTATCTATGTTTTAACCAGAGCAATGTGCAAATATTTTTTCATCCTGATGTACTTTATGAGGGTGCTAAAATTGGTTAGAGAGTGACAGACAGACAGACAGATTTTCCTTGAGATGGGAGAAAGCAGACACTTAAAAAGAAAAACTCTTGATTATATAAATGTCTTTATCTTTTGCTAAAACCAAGCTGGCAGTTTAACATTGCAAGTGTTAGTTATACAGAACTGGTAGATGACAAGCAGAAAGTTGCGCCCTTCATTCATTGAGGTGGGGGGGTTGCAGTGGGGGCGGACAAGCTTTCCGATTAAAATAATAACCCTCGTTATATATTTTCCATAGAAATGTGCTCGGCATGTCAAAATGGAATCAGGAAATAAGGAAAAGGCCTCTGTACAACTGTGTACTTCCTCTATCAAATTACAACCGGGGACCAGAACAACTTATAATGAGCGCTAATGAAACCATGTCCAGGCAACATGAAATGGCCTGAAGGGAGGCATGAAGGACGAATGACCAAAAGAGAAAGAAATAAATTCAACCAGGATTTTACATCACATATGACAATCATCAAGGAGCTGTGGACTGCTCTCCCTAACTAGACAGAGAGAGGTGAGGGCTTAATGCTGGCTCAGTTTCTCTAACAAGATTCGATTATTAGCCATGACAAGTCAACATCCACTGTTAATAAATAAACTTCACCAAAGTTTCACCAGGTTTCGGGGGTCATTTGCTCAGCATCCAAAAATGCTCTTTTTGACCCAAATCGATTCTAGGAAAGGAAGGAAGAAAAAACATTGATCTCAGAGAGTTCTGAAGTTCAGCAAGTGACTATGTGCTTATAATGACAGGATATCTGAAGTTGTTCTACAGAAATGGGTAGCTAGATAGCTAGATAGGAGATTGGTAGCTTATATATGCATACTGTAGATAGAGAGGGAGAGATGGAAATTGGTAGAGAGAGAGATTGTAGATAGAGAGACAGAGAGATGGAGAGGGAGAGATGGAGAGAGAGATTGGGAGAGAGAGAGAGAGTTGGGAGAGAGATTGGGATGGAGAGAGAGAGATTGGGAGAGAGAGATTAGGAGAGGGAGAGATTGGGAGAGGGAGAGAGAGGGAGGGAGGGTGAGAGAGAAAGAGAGAGAGAGAGAGATTTATCTTAACATTTCAGGAGGATATTTTTTATTTCTTTATTTACTTATTTTTCTCCTTTCTGAAATAAGGAAGAGTGTGTTATCCTAAATAAAATGGAAACTTTGCTGAAAAGGACAGGGGCAGGGCATGATAATTTAATTGTGGCTGTCCCATTCTAAGCAAACTCCAGCTTGTGAAACAAAATCGTGAAAGTGAAGTTACTGTCGTTGTCTTAGCATCCCTAACAACAAATTTCAAACGCCATGAACAAGTGTAACCTTATATATTTTATTAATATTGACTCTTACATGGAGGACATGGCTGGTGACTGAGTTCTGCTACTATAGGGTACCACTTCCCCTGAAATCCATGTTTATTGGTAGGTGCACTCATTCAATTCAGAGTGTTAGTAATGGCTTAGTAAAATTTTATGGAATATAGAAGTGGATAGTATTAGGCTGCACTGTGCCAAAATTAAATTTGCCCATCTCAGAAAAGCTTATTAAACATTTGTGTGTGTGTGTGTGTGTGTTTGTATGTATGTATATGTATATGTATATAAAATAAGGGGAAAAAATCCTGCCTCTGCCTACTAGCATCCATCGGTATTCATCTGGCTAGTGTCTTGCTAGTGTATGAGAGAGTTGAGGGCTGTTTGGAAACTGAAACAGTATTTGCTGTGTGAGCAAAAAGGAGACAGCAAGGAGCCTAGGCGTGGCTTAGCTGAACTGTTCTGTACTGAAGCTTCTTGGTGCTGTGAAAGTAAAACTGAAACTGATATCCTCTGCTTGTGTTTTGCATTTGGAACAGATTTCTTTTCAGGTGGGGAGGGGGAGTAGAACTCCTTAGCATCAGAGCGTGTTAATAATAATAATAATAATAATAATAATAATAATAATAATAATAATAATAATAATAATAATAATAATAATAATAATAATATAGGAAATACTAATGCTTTGATGGTCATTTCAAAAAATCCTTTCTTAGCGAGCACTTAGAAGCCACAAGATTTTATGATGATGCATAGATATTATTAGTTACACCGCTGGCTCAGGAATTCTGAGATCATCGGCCTACAAATTTTAGGGAAATATGGACCTCCAAAATAAAATGTGTTAATTTTACATATTTGTATTAGATGAATTAGAAAACAGGTGATAAAGGTGCTGGTGGACTAAAGTTTTTAAGATATTTCCCAATAAAGATTTATACACAGGCAAGTATATTTGTTTATAAGGGAGGGAGGCGTCTGATGATCATTGATGCCTAGTAACTTTTCGACGAAGTACAGTAGAACAATGAAAAGGATACCACATGGAAGTGTATACATTTCTCTTCACTTTGAGAACTGCATGGTGGATGACTAAGAAAAACATGTGGGAAATTTGCTTCAGTCCTGCAAAGCACTTGGTGCAAACAGGTCACTGAAAATTCACATCTTATGCTCGCATTCAGATGCTTGCATCTTATGCTCGCATTTCTCTTTGAACTGTGGGGCAGTGAGTGATGAGCCTGGGGAAGAGATTCCACCAGGATATCACAGGCATGAAGAAAAAGATACCAAGGGAAATGGAGTCCATCCATGCTTGTCGATTACTGCTGGAATCTGCCCAGGGATGATCTTACTGCAGTTTACAAGAGAAAAGCCAAAAAGTGCAGTTTAGATACTGAACCTTGTTGTTTAGTCAGATGTTACAGCTTGTCAGTTTTTCATGCAAAATGCATGAAAATGTTACATGAAAAACCAATAAATGAATGGAAAGTTATGTTATTGGTATCAATACAAAGATAAATTTATAATGATTGGCATGGCATCATTCTCATTTTGCAGAAAAGTTATGGAGCATAATTACACATCCTTGTGGGTCCAATCAAGAATTCTATTCTATTCTATTCTATTCTATTCTATTCTATTCTATTCTATTCTATTCTATACCATTCCACTCCACTCCACTCCACTCCACTCCTCTCCTATTCCTATTCCTATTCCTATTCCACTCTACTCTACTCTACTCTACTCTACTCTACTCTACTCTACTCTACTCTACTCTACTCTACTCTACTCTATTCTATTCTACTCTATCCTACTCAAATTTTGAATTATTTTGATGCAATTTTGACCTGAAGCTCTACCTTGGAAACTGGATCCAACTAATACTCTAGATTTAATATTCCTTTATTAATGACTCAATTCTAGTAAAATTAAGCTATTTTAATTTCTGAGGCTTTCTCCTTGTAGACCAGTGGAGTTGAAGTCATACAAGTCATAAAAGGGCCATGGTTCTCTAACCTTGGTCTAGGGAAAGGCTGAATTCTTATTGTTGATTCATCATTATTGTTGCTCATCTTATTTTGATTGATTTTATTGTTGTGTTCATGATTTCTTCTTGTAACTTGCTTCAAAACTTTCAAGTTGGATGGGCTATAAAACTATAAAAACAAAAAAATGAATACAAATATAGGTTTATTAATTTATTTTGCACAGGGTTTTGTGACTAAGATGCCAAATATCTGAGCTAGTCTTTGTTGCTACAGAATATGCTTTCCATCAATGTAGCTTTGACTGCCTCTAGTTATTATAGCTCCCAAAAACAAGGTTGTATTTGATGAGATCATTTCATATTATGTACTGGAAATACAGAATGCAAAAATCACATTCAGTGTAAAATTTTGTGTTTGATTGAACAACCTATTAAATATTTCCCATTTCAGAAACAAATGTTCTTTGCAATGTTTCAATTCTGTTGACTATTTTTTCGTCTACCAGGTTTATTTTTCTTATTGTTATTTTCTTATTGATTTTTCTCTCTGCTGAAGTTGATACTATAGTTAACTACCATACAGTATATCCTAGAGCCGTGATGGTGAACCTATGGCACGCATGCCACAGGTAGCACGCAGAGCCATTTGTGCTGGGACACGAGCCTCAGGCAAACTTACATCACTACACATGCGCTCACCTCACAGCTGATTTTTGGCCTTCCAGAGGCTTGAGAAAAGCCTTTGCAGGCCGAAAAATGGGCCCATTTCAGCTGGAAGTGACAAAACGGGCCCATTTTTTGGCCTGTAAAGGCTTTTCTCAAGTCTCTGGGAGGCTGAAAAAGGCCTCAAATGGGCCAAAAAGCAGCTGGGAGGTTCAGTGCAGGTAAGAGGGTGTCTGGGGGGGGGGATTGCATGCCATGCACAGGGGGCGTGGGGGGGGGTGACTGTGCGAATGCAAGCGCATGAACAATTTTTTGCACAGGAGCCCAAAAAGTTTAGCCACCATTGTCCTAGAGTTTTGAGAATGATACTGAGATCTACAGTATAATTTGTCATTGCCTTCTGTCATCTGAATTTGAAAACATTAGCAATAAGTTTGAAAAACTCCTTTGTAGCATATGTACGCCCTGCATACATCACAAGCCAAACTATTAAGTCATCTTCTCCAAATTGATGGTTGCACATAATATTTCTACTCCATCCCAGTGCTTAGACAAATAACTTATTGAAATCCAGGCACCAAATTCACAGGGAGAAAAGAAATTGTTAAATGAATGAAGAATGGCACAGATCCAACAAATGCAGACAGACGAGGGAAATTGTTCTGTATCTATTTTTCAAGTAATTAGAGGAGAAGAAAAATGATCTGTCACGCAATGAGCCCATGAGTGATTGTAAAGAAAGAGTGTTTCAGTGAATTTTAGCAACCATCATCTAATGAAATGTCTTCTAATCAATCTGTCTGACCCAGGCCACCTACAATCTGTTTATTTGTTCCATCATGTGATAATGGAACAACTTGCTCACTAACACATACACTTGAGAGCAATTTTTATACATATTTTATGAATAACGATCCGATGTTAATTTCACAGCTCTTTTATGTTCAGCAAAGTATAAGAGGGGCTCAGTGTTCAGATGGAATTCCAGGCCCCCAAATCATCTCAGAATATATTTTTTTTCAGCCAAGTTTAGAACATTTTGTCCATTTACGTTTATTTAAAAAGTAGGAGTTATTGCACTTCTTTTTAAGTTGACAATTGGATCAAGTTGACTTGAAAATTGAAGTATTAGGATGCACACATTATAAACAATACAGTTTTTTCCTTCATTCCAAAATCAGTTTTAACTTGATTTGAATTGTAGACCAATATAGGCAAATAAAGTTACAGGGCAATTCTACAGTTCTATAATCATGGTTCAACACAGAAAGCTCAAACTGCCGAAAGAGCTGCTGATTCAATTCTACATATGAATTATTGAATCTGTCATCTGCACCTCTATAACGGTCTGGTTTGGCTCTGCAACCAAATAAGACAGACACAGACTTCAATGGATAATTAGAACTGCAGGAAAAAATTGCTACCAACAACTTGATCAGGGCAAAGCAATAGACGCAATCTACATAGACTTCTGTAAAGCCTTTGACTCAGTGGTACATGACAAACTACTCCTAAAACTAAAATCTTACGGTATCTCTGGACACCTGCATAACTGGATAGAAGCATTCTTGTCAAATAGACAACAAATGGTCAAAATTGGGAGTGTCCTATCAAATTCTGTACCTGTCAACAGTGGTGTCCCCCAAGGCAGTGTTCTAGGACCAACTCTTTTCATACTCTACATAAATGACCTCTGTTATCATATCAAGAGCAACTGCATTCTCTTCGCTAATGATGTGAAGCTATTCAACACCACAGACAATGCTACTACCTTTCAAAAAGACCTTGACTATGTATCAGAATGGTCAAACAAATGGCAACTTCAAATCTCAACAAATAAATGCTCTGTCCTACATATTGGTAAAAAAAATCAGAAAATAAAATACTGGCTGAATAGTCAAGACCTTGTTGATGATCCAAACTCTGTCAAGGATCTTGGAGTACTCACTTCAAATGATCTAAGTGCTAGAGCCCACTGTAACTACATAGCCAAAAAGGCATTAAGAGTTGTTAACCTAATCTTATGTAGCTTTTTCTCTGGTAATATTACACTAATAACTGGAGCATACAAAACATTTGCTAGACCAATACTCGAATACAGCTCATCAGTCTGGAACCCACATTATGTATCTGATATTAACACAGTTGAGAAAGTCCAGAAATATTTCACAAGAAGAGTTCTCCACTCCTCTACTCGTTGCAGAATATCTTATGCCACCAGACTTGAAATTCTAGACCTAGAAAACCTAGAACTACGCCGCCTTTGGTCCGATCTAAGTATAGTATATAAAATCATACATTGCAATGTCCTACCTTATCAATGAATACTTCAGCTTCAACCATAACAACACAAAAGCAAACAACAGAGACAAACTCACGGTTAATAGCACCAAACTTGATTGCAGGAAATATGACTTCAGCAACAGAATGGTCAATGTCTGGAATACTCTACCTGACTCTGTGGTTTCTTCCCCAAACCCCAAAAACTTTAACCTTAGACTGTCTACTATTGACCTCATCCCTTTCCTAAGAGGTCTGTAGGGGACATGCATAAGCGCACCAATGTGCCTACCCTCCCTGTCCTATTGTTTATTTTTTTTTATTTTTCTTATACGTATCCATGTATTCATAACTATGTTTTTACTTATACCTATTACCTTGTAAGCAATTGACAAAAATAAATAAATAAATAAAAATAAAAAACCTGCTTTCCATTGAGGACCTTTATACTGCACTAGTCAAAAAGAAGGCTGTGAAAATATCTACAGACCCCTCATGTCCTGGACATAAATTGTTTCAACTTCTACTCTTAAAACAATGCTATAGAGCACTACACAAGAGCACAAGAACAGTTTTTCCCCAAATGCCATCACTTTGCTAAACAACTAATTCCCACAACACTGTCAAATTAGTTACTAAGACTGTATTACTATTCATCTTCTCCTCCTTCCTAGTATCTATCTCTTCCAATTTATTAATTATAACCGTGTTGCTTGTATCTTTACAATTTACATTGTTTTATTTGTTTCCTAGTACGATTTAATTGCTTATTAGTAACCTATGTTTATCATTAAGTGTTGTATCTTATGATTCTTGATGAATGTATTTTTCTCTTTATGTATACTGAGAGCATATGCACCAAAGACAAATTCCTTGTGTGTCCAATCACACTTGGCCAATAAAGAATTCTATTCTATTCTATTCTATTCTATTCTATTCTATTCTATTCTATTCTATTCTATTCTATTCTATTCTGTTCTAGATTATTATAAAATGTCTAAATTTCTCTGAAAAACAGCAATTTTAAGATTGTATTCTGTTGCAAAGCATTTGGATATATGAAACTCTATTGCAAAGCATTTGGATATATGAAACTTACTCCAGAAAATAAAAAGTTTATTATTCCAATGCTTGCTGTGATAATATAGGAATGCAGTAAAATGATCCATTCAGACTTTTTTTGTGTTTGTTTTTGAACAATCTCTATTGCCTGATATTATGTTCAGGAAAAGATCTTCTAATCAGCTTTGAAATAAAGATGAGTTCCTTATAACCAACTATAATTTTTGTCAGCAACTGCTCCATCTATTTTATCATCTCGAGTAAGCATTCAACTGAGGAAGTTTGTAATCTGTGTTTTCACAGTATCTTAACCTGATCAACATTTTAATTGGCATTCTTCCCAACAGCTGAACTCTGAACCTCAAAATAAATCGGTGTAAAGCTAAGTATGTCTCACTTGATATCTACTCTGTGGATCTCAAGCAGTCTGCCTGTTTTAGAAGTCATCAAGACAGTATGATTTTGTCGGGTCATTTTGAAGAGTACAGTGGAACCTTGGGTTGCAATGCTTCTGTTCATGACCAAATCAAGTGATGACTAGAATTTTTGCTCTGTTTTTCTTCTAGTCGTAAACAGATCTTCGGCTGGCGACCAAGCAAACCTGAAAATCGCTGAGGTGATTTCCCCTTCGCCACCAATTTTTGTTGGGTTTTTTTGGTCCACGCATGCACAGAAGGTTGTGCTTCTGATAACAACCAAATCAGGTTGCAAACGTAGTCCTGGAACCGATTACCATCACGACCCGAGGTTCCACTGAATATAAAAAATATAAATATTTAACAGACTTAAATTTGAAATGTCCTAAACATGACCTGTTTAGGAATATTGATATAGATATAAAAATGAAAACATTAGTAGTGTAATATCATCACATCCTCCTCCTCGTCCTCATCTTTTTTTTTTTACTGTTTTTCAAATATAGAATATTTTTGCTATTCTAGTAAGTATGTTATACAGTCTATTTAAGAAGGGTGTTCTTCATTCTCTTCCTCACCTGGAAACTTACCTTCACTTCTCCAGTCTTGTCTCTTTATCTATTCTACCAGGATAAAATAACAGAATTACTGAAAGTTATGAAGTCTATGTCATTTTTTTTTACCCCCAGTGGTTGACAATTTCAACTATTCTTCACTGTCTTGTCTTCAGTGAAAAGGTACAGTTGTTTTAATAAAGTCTTGCAATGAACCTCATAGGAGAGGAGGAGGAGGAGGAGGAAGAGGAAGGGGAGGAGGACGGGAGGGGGAAAAGGAGGAGGAGAATGAATGAATGAATGAATGAATGAATAAATAAATGATTTTTTTATTGGCCAAGAGTGATAGACACACAAGAAATTTGTTTTGGTGAATATGCTCTCAGTGTACATTAAAAAAATGGAAGAAGAAGGAGAAGGAGAAGGAGAAGGAGAAGGAGAAGGAGAAGAAGAAGAAGAAGAAGAAGAAGAAGAAGAAGAAGAAGAAGAAGAAGAAGAAGAAGAAGAAGAAGAAGAAGAAGAAGAAGAAGAAGAAGAAGAAGAAGAAGAAGAAGAAGAAGAAGAAGAAGAAGAAGTTTCTGTCATGTTAAAAATATGATGGTTAATCAAGGAATAGATTCAGATTACTGGAAAAAGGAATCATGCAAGAGATCCAAAGTGTGATGGGAAACCCAACAAATAATATCAATGACTTGAAGAGGGTCCAATTACTGTTTAAGCAGGTTAGTTCCAAGTCACAATAAGGAACAGTTTTCTTTCTCCCAATCCAAGGGCAAAGCATAAAGCTTCTATAAAACATTGATGAAAGCAGACCAAGCATTCACATGTTAAATGATGGTCTGAATGTAAAGGGAATTGCTTTACATTTTATACATCCACAACATAATGAGGGAAGAAAGATAACTTGTAAAGCGTGGAAAATTTCAAGCGCATTATTTAAAATAAAAACAAAACAACCTTGATATGGTGAAGGTATCAGGCAACCAACTGTTATTCTAACAAAGTGACCTTGAGATAACTAGGAAAAGAGCGAGGAGAAATAAGATCCTGTGTAAGTCCCTTCACACAGCTTTGGTTTTGCATTTTTCATCAGAACATAAATTTCTTTAGGGATGCAAAGACATCTACAGTCCTATTATAAAGACTAGATTAATGGAGAAGGGCCTACACTATTGTTAAAATATATCAACTTCATATATTATTCATACAGACCACCTGCTGTTCATATTCTGTATCTGAAAAAGTGGGGAAAATGTTCCCTAT
This sequence comes from Bungarus multicinctus, assembly GCA_023653725.1. Taxonomy (NCBI): domain Eukaryota; kingdom Metazoa; phylum Chordata; class Lepidosauria; order Squamata; family Elapidae; genus Bungarus; species Bungarus multicinctus. The sequence continues at coordinate 62,107,791 of CM042849.1, forward strand.
TTATGTTTGTGTCCTATTTGCCTGCCTTCCAAGGATGCGTTAATAGGACTTGAACAGAATCCTATTCAGGCATGCCTACCTATGCTTCATAAGGAATACTAGTATATATTAATTATCATTGTCTATTTTAATGGTCTGACTTGGATCCAAGACAAGTTGCCATGGCCAACTAGCCACAGCCAATGCGCTGCAGGGCAACTCACCATGGAACAATTCCATGCTGTATTAATAATTAATTAAAACAAAGGGATAGAATCAAGATCAAGTGAAGTGTTAATACCACTTTATAATGCCTTGGTAAGGCCACACTTGGAATACTGCATCCAGTTTTGGTTGCCACGAAGTAAACAGATGTTGAGACTCTAGAAAGAGTGCAGAGAAGAGAAACAAAGATGATGAGGGGACTGATGACTAAAACATAAAGAATGGTTGCAGGAACTTGGTATGTTTAGGCTAATGAAAAGAAGGACTAGGGGAGACCTGATAGCAGTGTTCCAATATCTCAGGGGCTGCCACAAAGGAGAGGAAGTCAAGCTATTCTCCAAAACACCTGAGGGCAGGACAAGAAGCAATGGATGGAAACTGATCAAGGAGAGAAACAACTTAGAATTAAGGAGAAATTTCCTGACAGTGAGAACAATGAATCAGTGGAACAACTTGCCTCCAGAAGTTGTGAATGCTCTAACACTGGAAGTTTTTAAAAAGATGTTGGATAACCATTTGTCTGAAGTGGTGTAGGGTTTCCTGCCTAGGCAGGGGTTGGATCAGAAGACCTCCAAGGTCCTTTCCATCTTCGTTATTCTATTCTAATGGTTTCACTCAGTTACTTTTATCACTGGTGACCATATTTTCATTAAAATTATTGCAATCCTTGCATTTCTAGATTGACACTATTTTATTATTATTGGTCACGGTTCGGTCGACATTTATTTAACTTTTGTATTTGTTGAACAAGTTGTCCTGTGGCAAGAAGGCCATGTTGAGTTGGCCATGGTTAGTTGGCCATAGTGAGTTGTCCCATTCCAGTCTGAATCCTCCATATCACCATTGTCTCAGGCCAAGTTTAAATGGCAGTTCTTGAGTCCCATTTTATTTTTGTGTAAGGTAAGCAAAGCTGACCTCAAACTTTCCCAAAGACACCTTTTGAGCAAAGTTCCCTCACAGAAATTATAATAAGTGAGATGGGAAAGGGGTTAAGTTACATAAATCTCAACAATTTGATACTTTAGCATCTAATTTACCTGTTACATTTGCCTGATCAGAGATTTTTTTAATTCTTCTGCTCATAACTGTCTGAGGAACAGGGGAAGCAGAGAGTCATTAAAAAAACAACAACGGAAGTATGTGTAAAAGTTCCAAGTTTATAGTACTTTGCAAAGTATTTCCCTGTTTCTCAGGCTTTCAAGAGCAGTTAATTCCATGTCTAAGACTGGTGCAGAGATAATAATTCAAATCCTGAGATATGATGTGAGAATCTATACATTATATTATGCCCATCCCCAAACCTGATCTTGATATATTCTATATATAAAACACACCAGCACACTCATACTGAAACAAGGAAGATGAGGGTCAGAATTTTCCACTGGGAAAAACAAAAACAGAAACAATCCACTCTGTTTAGAATTACCAGGTAGTCATTAGACCCCAAACAATTAAAAAAAAAAGAATGTTTATCCAAAATCTGAAATTTGTCTTGATAACTGGCTTTGCCGTATGACAATAATTTTCCAGTCTTCATCACTTACTTGAAAAGTCATCCAAAAGTTATCCAAGATGTTAAAAAATATATTCTGTATGCCTATATTTGATTGACTTTGTAGCCTTTCTTTAGTAAAGCTGTTCTTGTTCGTCTCACAATTATATTTTCATTTTATTTTAATTTCAAATATGTAGTCTTTTAACAACCTACATAACTTCTGGAAGTTAATAACAGAAGCAAATATATTATAGATCATTTGTAGACCAATATTCCAACGTTGCCTAGGTATAGAAGCTAGTTTATAAATTAATTTGCAGATTCCTTACTAAGGAAAAAACTTTAGAAACACTGAAGCTTTCATAGACCCTGTGTATGTGGGCATATGACAGGATTAAATAAAAGTGTTTTTTTTTTAAAAAAAAAAAGCTATGCTAAATTCTTTAAAAGTTTAAAAGAGTAGGTCTTATACATTTGTCCTTCTGGATATGGGTAATCTTTATTTCCATAGAATTAAGCCAGCATTGCTTGCCACCTTATAACACCTTCACTGATTTCTCTGAGATTTTTGCAGTGTTTGCAGTTAGATATATTTAGAAGGCCAGATCCTGAAGATGAAACTCAAATACTTTGGCCATCTCATGAGAAGGAAGGACTCACTGGAGAAGAGCCTAATGATGGGAATGGTTGAGGGCAAAAGGAGAAGAAGGGGACGGCAGAGAAGGAGGTGGCTGGATGGAGTCATTGAAGCAGTAGGTGTGAGCTTACATAGACTCCAGAAGATGGTAGAGGACAGGAAGGCCTGAAGGAACATTGTCCATGGGGTCACAGTGGGTCAGACATGACTTTGCAACTAACAACAATAAAATATTATTAAGTAACAATATGAAAACAACTTTGTGAGTTCACTGCCTAATAGGTAGGAGTCAATTTGTATTCAGCCTTGTACTGAATGAGGTTATTTACCCAAAGGCTAAGTTAAGGAGTGGATCTAACGACACAATTGGTTTGTATCCCTCATAATAAATACTCCATGCATTATCCAAGTATCCGAGCTATTTAGAAATAATTTCTTGACCTTCATTAATTAAATTCCACTCCAGTAACACATCACGTCCCCGACGATAATGTCACTTTCATGCTTAATTGATTAAATAAATGTGTAATTAATGTTTAGTAAGAGGTCTAGGAATAACATTTCACCATATTTCATCCATTACATCCCGATGGCTTATGGCATTACTGCCACCCTCATAAGACACATGCTGTTTAATTAAAATAATTAAAAATGTAGGGAGTTCAATGACGTTTCCATTAAAAAGGTATAAAACTTTGTACCGTGTGCCGTTTGGAAGATGAAAAATGTTTAGGGGTTCAGTTGTAAGTTGGTGCTCAGCCATTCTCAAAAATCTGTCACTGAACTATTATTGCACTTTCTAAATTGCTGCAAAATGTTTACGAGGGAAGCAGAAGAAGAGAATGCACAAATAGATGAAAGCATTTAAAATTAGATCATCGGTTATATGCAATGCAGCAGGGGGGAAAAAATGAACTGATAGAGCAGAAGAATGCAGGTTGAACCAGAATTGGAATGTGGCTGACCTCTAAATGTAATATCAAAGCAGACCAGATTCAGTGAATTAAAAAATTAGCTTATTATTTTTTCTGAAATTTATTTCATGTGCCCACAGATTCAAAATAAATGAGCTTCCCAACATTGTTGTCTGGTAGAGCAGAAAAGCAGCATATGCACTTGAGATGCTATGCAAGAAACTCAGGTAGAATCGAATTTAAAAAAAAATTCTTTAAGTTTGCCAGGTTGCTAGACAACATTTATGTGGAGCAGTTATTTAGGTCAGTACACCAGATGACTGTTGCTTGTATACATTTTAAAGCCTCCATGCATAAATTAACACTTAGCATTGGGAAAATTGTTTTTTCTTTCTTTCATTGTTTAAGAAGAACATCTTATCAAATGTACAAAGGGCATTAGGGAAACTGAAGTGCATAAAAACACATTTTAGCCCAGCTGAATGTCCAACAATATTTTGTATTTCAAGTATTTCTGTTGTAGCTTTAAGGTGACCATTCATAAAGGCAGAATTGGGCGGGATTTCAAGTACAGTTCAGACAGTAAACCAGTAGTGGGCTGCAACCAGTTTAACAACCGGTTTGGTGAGTGCACGCTTTGTGTCTATGCACGCTCTCAGCATTCAAAAACTGCCCATTTTAAGCTTAAAAACTTACCTTCTGTGTCAGCGCTAAAACAGCTGAGCCATGGCAATAGAACAGGAAAGGGCAGGGGTGGGTAGGCAGGGACAACTGTTCACTAGAACTACCGGTTCGCTAGAACCAGTGCGAACCGGTAGCAGCCCACCAGTGCAGCAAACCCTATCCCTTCCTGCTGTTCATTAAAGCAAAGCATCTTTAGTGTGATTCAGTAATCCGGTTAATTAAAGCAAGTGCATCCTTAATGTGGTTCATTAAAACAGTCACTGGGTTAATATGATTCATTAAAGCAGCCATATCTTTTTTCAATCTCATGCAGAAGTCTGATGCAAGACAGGCTTGCATTAAAAAAAAGTGCTTGTGTCTTGCAAAACACTTCTTCAAATCCATTCCTGCTGTTCATTAAAGCAGCAGCATCTTTAGTGTGATTCAATAATCCGGTTAATTAAAGCAAGTGCATCCTTAATGTGGTTCATTAAAACAGTCACTGGCTTAATATGATTCATTAAAGCAGCCATATCTTTTTTCAGTCTCATGCAGAAGTCTGATGCAAGCCATGGTTGCATTAAAAAAAAAAGTGCTGGTGTCTTTCAAAACACCTCTTCCAAATCATTTTCAAAGCATGTCAACCTTGTAAATAAGTTGACCAAAGAACTAGAGAAAATATTGAGAAAAAATATATTTAGAGTGTTTTTTTTTCCAACCATCATCAGGCAACTTAATGGGAAAAAGATTGCTTTTTTCAAAGGGAAATGAACCATGGTGAAATTCTCAGGATGTGCTTACAGTATTGTTGTTGTTGTTGTTGTTGTTGTTGTTGTGAGGTGATTCAAAGAGGTATCTTTCATTAGGCAGCCATAACTGCATTGGTCTGCAGCACGCTTAGCTCCCTGCATTTTAATTACATCCCAAAAGAAATCATCACAAAGAACCAAGGACCGCTAGTTTGGGTTTTACAATAAAAAGATAAGTCACTGTAGAGTCAACAATAGCAGTGCTGCTCATCTGCCATTCCAAAATGTAACCTTAAAAGGATGAGCCGTTCTAAAGAAATTCTGATGCATCCTAAGAATGAGAGGGAGGAAGGAAACTTTTGAAAACCAGAAAACCGTTTTCAGCTAATGGATCCCTTGTGACAGAGGTCTGTTTATTAGATGCAACAGGAATGTTTCTTTCCAGCAATGTTAAAAGGAGAGAGGCCAAAGAACTGAGATGGGTATGGATTATTTAATATTGGCTTATTCCTATGGTTCCAAAGAGTAAACATCTCCCAACCAGTTAAGCGGCTCAAAAGAAGTTCCAATGTTCCCACTTTATTGACACATATAATTACACTTTCTTTATTTGTGCTGAGACCTCCGGCTTATTTTTCTCTGATGCCGTATCGTTTTATAATGTCAAATGGGACGACTGTCGCAAGAGGATGGTGGCGGGGGGGAGGGGGGGGGCATGAGTCATAAACCAACAAAACATGAAGCACTTGAGTGATGCTTGCAATTAAACTCGACAAATGTGGGGTACTTTTATTGAAGATGGCTTATATTTCTCCCACTGTCAGGAAACACTTTAAAGTCAACAGAAGCTTCTTCCCTGATTAGTTAAGCTCAGAGTTTACGGAGGCAGCCAGAATTTTTAAACAGAAGCTTCCCAGAAATCATACAGAGATATTTTGATTTAAAAGCAGGGATTTAATGACCCGAATACTGTGCATAAACATGAATGATTACATGATCATTCACACCCTGTCATGTTTTATTAATTAGATATTGGGGACCATCTGTGCAATGTGCTTTAATGATATGGAATGGGGAGAGGAAGGGTGCGTTAAAAAAAAAAAAACAGCTCTAATTTTAATGCTGGGGTTAGTAAAATGCTAGCATCTTTGTTTGCAATGAATATGGAAAGAAAATGTTATCTGGACCATATATTTTCATCTTCAATCATTAACAGAAATGTCAAGGTGAAATGCAGTATGAATGCAGACTATCTAGAGACAGGACACGGATGCTGAGATTATCACTCTTCATTTTTCTGGACTTCCAAGTAGATTTTGATACTGCTGAAAATAGAGTCATCATAGACCAACTACTGGTAGTTGGGATAAAATTGGCAGTACCAATTTCGAATTGGTTTCTTCCAGTATTTAAACCAAGGGTCTTCAAACTTGGCAAGTTTAAGGCTTGTGGGCTTCAACTCGCAGAATTCCTGAGCTAACATGACTGGAGGAGGAATTCTGGGAGTTGAAGTCCATAAGTCTTAAAACTGTCAAGTTTAAAGACCCCTGCCCTATACCATTTCAGAAAAATGGCTGTCTAATCTTTTCTAAAAAACTCCAGTGATGAAGCAACCACAATTTTTGAAGGCAACGTCGTCCACTGCTTAATTATTCTAACTATCAGGAAATTTCTCCTTAGTTCTAGGTTAAGACCCCTGACCTATTTCATCCATGTCAGAAGTCAGATTGCCTAGAAGGCAGGACAAGAACAGAGGTGGTATTCAGCAGGTTCTGACCAGTTCTGCAGAACCAGTAGTGGCAATTTTGAGTAGTTCGGAGAACTGGAAAATACCGCCTCTGACTGGCCCCACCTCCATCTATTCTCTGCCTCCCGAATCCCAGCTGATTGGCTGGGTCTCCTTTTTGTTGGAGAACAGAGCTGGAAAGCAGGTTAGTGGCGTGGGGAGGGAATGGCGATTTTGCAGTATTCTTCCCCCAGGAGTGGGGTGGGAATGGAGATTTTACAATATCCTTCCCCTGCCATGCCCACCAAGCCACACCCACAGAACCAGTAGTAAAAAAAAATTGAATCTCACCACTGGACAAGAAGCAACGGATGGAAACTAATCAAGGAGAGAAGCAGCCTAGTTATTTCCTAACAGTAAAAACAATTAATCAGTGGAATGGCTTCCCTCCATCAGGGAAGCCATTCACTAATCAGTTTTGAGCGCTCCAACACTGGAGGTTTTAAGAAGAGATTGGACAACAATTTGTCTGAAATGGTGTAGGGTCTCCTGCTAGAAGACCTACAAGATCCCTTCCAACTCTGTTATTCTGTTAAATAGAAAATACCAGACAGGCATACAATTTATGGCAATTATTCTGTTATTGTGTTGTTATTTTTTTTTCTGCTTAGTTTCTAAAGGTAGTATTGAGAAACTGTTCAACAGGAATCCGATGGATTTGGTGATTGCCCTAAAGGAATTTACGTTGAGGTGGCACAATTAAAAGTTCAGGCCTCAGTGGGCCTTCAAGGTCATCGAAAGTCCCTAAGGAAACCATTAACCTGTGTTTTTTGCTTGTGTCCAAAACCACAGAAAGCATGCTTGACTATTTTTATCTCTCTATATAAAAGCAAAATACCACTCATGCCTCATCACAAAATCTCCAGAACTATAAAGCCTACAAATTTGAAATTTGGCATGTATGTTCCTCTTGGCTTCTAGGTGCTCACTAAGAAAGGATTTTTCGAAATGACCATCAGAGCATTAGCATTTCCTATATTATTATTATTAACGTACTCTGATGCTAAGGAGTTCTACTCCCCCTCCCCACCTGAAAATAAACCTGTTTCAAGTGCAAAACACAAGCAAAGGAGAGGAGTTTCAGTTTCACAGCAGCAACCAGCTTTAGTACAGAACAGTTTAGCTAACCACGCCCAGGCTCCTTGCTGTCTCCTTCTTGCTCACACAGCAAATACTGCTTCAGTTTCCAAACAGCCCTCAACTCTCTCACACACTGACAGGATGCTATCCAGATGAATACTGATGGATGCTGGTAGGCAGAGGCAGATTTTTTTTTTCCCCTTATTTTTCTCCCCAAAAACTAAGCCCAACCACATAGTTTCATAGCAAAGCACGGGTATCGAGCTAGCAATTTCTATATTTCTATACCTTACCTGCTGTGTGCCAGCTTTCTCTTATGTAACCAAACAAAAGCAAAGAAATGTATACATCTCTGACTCACACTGCATTCAGGGTTCCTCTCTCTTTAGAAGGACCATCTTTATTCAGCTGAATAAACACATTGGGCTTATCACGATAAACCAGAGTCCATTTTTTTTTGTTTTTCACCAAGCCACACCTGCAAGCCTGCCTCACCAAACTTTGCTCTGTTAATGACAAGATGAAGCGTCTGAGATATTCAGGTCTAGTTTTACTTCCAATGTTGTTCACAATCGGTTTAAACAGAGATGTAGACGATCCAGAGGAGGAAATAAAATGACAGATTTAATTCTTTTCTTTTGTCCTTCCTTGAGGGAAGTTGATGGACTTTGATCCACATCCATTATGTATATTGCATGATGTGACTTCTTTCTTATGGACTGACAGTGTAACAGGGAAAAGCAGAAACTTTATTTTAGGAAAGGAACACAGCAAATTTATGTGTTCAGAATTTGCCATATATCCCTTGCTTCCCATCATATGTGATTGATTAGAATTTGCTGGGACAGAGTATTACTTGCAGTTGTCAATCTCAAATATTTTTTCCTCTTGTTTTTTTCAAATAGTCAGATAGATAGATAGATAGATAGATAGATAGATAGATAGATAGATAGATAGATAGATAGATAGATAGATAGATAGATAGATGACGGATAGATAGCTATAGATATATAGAGATAGATAGATAAATAGATAGAGATGGATGGATGGATGGATGGATGGATGGATGGATGGATGGATGATAGATAGATGATAGATAGATAGATGGCTATATAAAGATAGATAGAGATAGAGATAGAGATAGAGAGATAGATAGAAATAGACAGACAGACAGACAGACAGACAGATTCAAATCCTGAACTTCTTTCCTGAAACCAGTGAATTTTTTCAACACATAGATAGATGTTGTCTCTCTGTCTGTTTCTTTGTAACCTGGGTGATTATGATACTTGTTAGGCCACTAAATAAAGCTCTTAATCACAAAAATGTTCCAATTTTTCAGTGGTATGTAGATTTAAAAAAAAACATACACAAACTTTCTTTGAAAGGAAAGCAGGATGGCTGGAAAGTTCATTCTCTTTTTTATGCATAGCTGCAGTGCAGATCAAGTCATTCTAGATACTCTTTATTTGAAAAAGAGCCAAGAGTGTTTAATATATAAGTTGTGATGTTGGTGACATTTTATTTGTATATTGAACATAGACTCCTGAATTCCCCCACAAATCTCATGCACGCTAATTAACTTGATACAAAAGGAATATCGCTGCTTTTTCCTTTCTGTTTTTCTGCCCTTGCTAAGACCCAGAGATTAAAATTTGGCTAACGTTGCTGTTATAAATTCCTGGCCAAGCAGTTTGTTGATAGACCCTTCATGCCTGCGTGTTCCTCTCATGCGTTGAATGCTGCCAAGTAGTAAGAGATAAGCATAATGTGGTTCAGTTTTGGAAGTCAACAAGTCATTCGAACCGTACATGCCATCATTGGATTGCAGATATTCCTTGAATTACGACTTCAATCGAGCCCCAAATTTCTGCTCGTAAGCAAAACAGTTATTAAGGAAGTTTTGCCACAGTTGTGAAGCAAATCACTGCAATTGTTAAGTTAGTAACCAGGTTGTTAGGCGAATCTGCTTCCCCGTTGAATTTGCTTTGTCAGAAGGTCACAAAAGGAGATGAAATGATCCCAGGATACCATCGTAAATAGAAATCAGTTGCCAAGCTCCTGAATTTTGATCATATGACCAGGGGTGGGATTCAAATTTTTTAACAACTGGTTCTGTGGGCGTGGCTTAGTTGGTGGGTCTGGTTTGGTGATCATGTGACTGGGTGGACATGGCTTGGTGGTCATGTTATTGGCTGGGTATGGTCAACTCAACATCACTCACATCGAGGCAAGCATCTCCTCGCCTGGCCTCTCATGACTGTGGGGATGCTGCAACAGTCGTAAATGTGAAAAACAGTCATAAGTCACTTTTTTCAGTGCCATTGTAACTTTGAATGGTCACTCCACACAAGCAAAGTACCAGCAAAGGAGGAAAAAAAACTCCAGGGAAGTTCCAGAGACAGGAAGTCTAGTCCTGCCAAGAATGTAATAAGGATTAACAGAGAGGCAGTTTCTGTAAGCAACACCAGAATGTTTCTTTCCTGCCTTCCTTATAGGATTAGGCCAGTAATTTCTTCTAACATCCGGTTCTCTGAACTGCTTGGAATGTTAACAACCAGTTCTAGCAAATAGGTGCAAACCTGTAGAATCCCACCCCTGCATGTGACCACAGGGATGCTGCAGTGGTCATAAGTGTGAAAAATGGTCACAGATCACTTTTTTCAGGGCTTCAAATGGTCACTAAATGGATGGTGATAAGTGGAAGCTTACTTCAGAGATGGTATTCAGCCGGTTCAGACTAGTTCTGGCCTACTGGTATCAGATATTTTGAGTAGTTCAGAGAACCAGGAAATACCATCTCTGGCTGGCTCCACCCACCCGCCCCCACCATTACCTCTCCTATATTCCCTTGTTTTTTAGCTCAGCTGATTTGCACAGCAGAGTAGATGGCCACACCTTATCTGAGCTAAGAAACAGCACAGCTCACCAGAGGGCGGTCTTTGATCCATGCGTGTGCGCGCAAAGTGCGTTCTTAGAACCAGGAGGGAAAAAAAATGGAAACTCACCACTGGAGCACTGAAGACTATGCAGAAGCTTTATGAGAATTTGTGCATGTTGGGTGTTTGTGTGTGTGTGTAAATTTGGAATGAAACTAGGGAACCCCCGCTGTACAATTCCTCATTTGCACCTAGGACAAACCAGCAATCTCCTCAAGGAAATTAACTCCTGGTTTTATTTTTCTCGCCAGTTTGGTGGGAGGAGGTGAAGGAAGAGTTAACATTGATTGTTTTCAAAGACCTGGTTTGACATGGATTTTTATTTTATTTTATTTAAATAGTATATTTTCAGGGCTTCCGTCTGCTTCATTTCCTCATTATAATTGCAAAATTCCAATCAATGGCTTAGCTGATTGAAGATCCTTGGCATTTAAAAAAACATGCAGGAACAACCGTGGCAAGCGATCTCACCCACCCTGCAAGTAATGGGTTAATTAGTTCAACACTCAGTCTCTCCTAGCAACAGGGATGAAGAATTAAATACATGCATGCCTCCTCTAGAAGCTAACTCTAAAAATAAAAAATTGCTGTCGGCATTACGTCCCCCACACCCCACCAAACTTTAACAAAATAAAGAGGCCAGTTTGTTTTATTAGAGGCCCTCCAATGGAGTTGCATGGTTCTACAATTCATTTATCCCATTTAGCTCTTTCTGCTTAGAGTGTAATTATGTACAAGGTCAGAAATGGGGAAGAACAGACATTGCATTTTCTGATCTCCCCATGTCATTCCCCTGGTGGAGACTGACTCTGAGGGAGAGGAGGAACAGCCGACAGGGAGTGGAAGTGTGGCTCCAGAAGTGGTGGAGGAGACTGGGGAAGGGCAGAAGCCGGCTGGGCAGTCAGGAAGACCCAGGCCCATCTCCTCTCCATCCTATGGCATGCAGGGAGAAGAGGATAATGGAGAGATGTGGTCTCCTCGGGAGGAGAGGGCCTTGATCCTCTTCATGGGCTGCAGCCATGACAATTGCATGAGAGTTTGGACCTGCATACTGGTAAACGCTGGAAACAAAGCGTGTTTTATTTTGGTCTGAAGTTATCTTGGTGGGCGTCCTTCCAACAGACTGTGCTTTGTTATCTCCTTGAATTTGGTAATTACTTCTCCTGGTCCGTTGTGGAAATTTTTTATTTCACCTCTATCTGCTCATTAAGTTCGGACTGTATTGCTTTCTTTTGAAGACTATTTTTGAGTATGTTTTATCTCCAACTGAGAATTATTGAACAGTGGGGGCCAAGTTGGAGGCATTAAAGGACATTTATTTACATTTTGGATTTTATTATGTTTGTGTTACACTCTGGGTCATCACATCCCACTGTGCAAAGCAAACAGAAGCCATTAGAAGAATATACCATCTAAAGTAAAGGTAAAGGTTCTCCTCACACGTATGTGTTAATCCTTTCCAGCTCTAGGGGACGGTGCTCATCACCGTTACAAAGCCGAAGAGCCAGCGCTGTCCTAAGACGTCTCTGTGGTCATGTGGCCGACATGACTAAACACCGAAGGCGCATGGAATGCTGTTATCTTCCCATCAAAGGTGGTTCCTATTTTTCTACTTGCATTTTTTTACATGCTTTCAAACTGCTAGGTTGGCAGAAGTTGGGACAAGTAACAGGAGCTCACTCCATTATGCAGTGCTAGGAATTCAAACCGCTGAACTGTCAACCTTTCTGATCGACAAGCTCAGCGTCTTAGCCCCTGAGCCACCGCATCCCTTCCACACCATCTAAAGATAAATGTAAAGTGTTCACCACAACAGGCTGAATATGTACTGATCTTATAGTACTTTAAGTGCTAACCTGTTTTTCAAGATTAAAAGCCACCGTGTAATCTTAGAATTCTAATTCTTGCCTAATTAAATATTTATTATTGGGATGTTTAAAAAGGGCATGCAATCTTTAAGCTCCCATTGAAATCCTAGAATTGTCTTTCTTTTTCTTTTCTATTCCCAAGCAAAGAGCCTCACACCATCCATTCATCAAAGCAGAGAAAGAAAAGAAGGAGAGAGAGAGAGAAAAGGGAAGAGGAAATCAGGGCTCCTGAATCAGCTAGTTATTTTATAATGGTGCCAGTAGCTCAAAAGTTGAGGAGGCTTCATCACTGCAGGTTTTTAAGAAGAGGTTGGGCAACCACTTGTCTGAATTGTTTATGGAGGTTCTAAGTCATCCATGGTTGTCCCAAAGGTGCTTTTTCAAGAGGCAACTGGACTTTCTGTTTTTCTTGGAATATTTGTCAATTCTCATCCAAGAAGCTACTTCATTTCTGGCTGGTTGGTGGGGAATGGAAGGATTTATATTCCTTGCAAGCTAGTGGTCATTTGTATTCTTCTACAGAGCCATTGAGGATACTTGGAGGTTTATCTGTGTCCTCAGGGTCACATGCGTAGTTCAAATTGGTGTAGAAACTTTATGGAACTGATGAAAGGACTGTGTTGTAAACGGGAAATAGGTGGTGTTGTATCTCCTGTTGTACCACACCCATTTGCACTATTTAGGTGATCCTGCAGACACAGATAAACCTCCAAGTGGCCTCAATGTCTCTCTAAAAGAAAACAAGTGACCAGCTGTCTGCAAGGAATATGAGTCCTTCCATTCCCCACCAACCAGCCAGAGTTGAAGTGGCTTCTCGGGTGAGAAGTGAAACATCTTCAAAGAAAAAACAAGAAAATCCAGTTGCCTCTTGAAAAAAAGAATCTTTGGCATAGTTTGTTTCTACATCTGACTGCCAAACACCTCAATAACCTTGTTCTTCCTTGCTTTATCATTAAGACAGGTAATCTATTCCTGCAGAGCATATCCAAATCTTAAAATATGGGGTTTTTTTGTTTTGTTTTTGAAAGAAAAGAGATGTATCAAACTCACACCTTGAAAATTAAACAGGAGAATCCATGATTCTAAACGCGGCAAGAAAAAATAATGAGTTTTGGAGTAAATCCAGAGAGAGGGTTGAACTGTAAAATTATACATTAAAAGAAAATACCATAATTATAGCAGATTTGTTTGCTTTGCAAAGTGCAAGAGGTTGCAGAAAAAAGAACAAATACCTTTTTCAAACACGTATGTTTTCACTTATTGCCTGTTAGGAGTATTTTAACCCTGTTGATGCATATTTGGATTTCAGATGTTCCTCGTTTCATTAACTTAGTAAATTAATGTTAAGATTTTGGGGGGTATCCCAATCTGTATCATCCATCTATCTCTGATTGGAAATTTATTCAGGAAATGCTACATCTTTATCCACTGTCCTTTCCACTTTTCCATCCAGGTTGATTTGAATCCTTCTCATAAGTGAAATTTATACTCTTAAACCATGAGCATCAAATCAAGGCCATTCGGTTTGGGGCAATGTACAGTGCTGATATGAAATTGTGGCATTCAGAAAACCCCTGGAGAGAAAAATGAAAAAGAGTCCATTCCAGAATCTGTTTTTTTAACTTAATTTTTAAAAGGAAATAGAGATGTTACTGTTAACTATGCCTTGAGTAGACTAACCTTCAGACAAATACTGTAGAAACCAAAGAAGGCATTGTGGTTCACCAGCAACTGGAGAGGACTTGGATCCAATGCAGGGATAGGGGCAGGACCATCTAAGAGTGGGGTACTGCCTTTGGAGCCTTTGGAGTCTGGCAGCAGTGAGGCAGAGGAACAAGGGGAGCCTGTTCCCAGTTCATTTGTGCACAGAGCTGCTAGAAGGTGAGAGCAGCTGAAGCAGAAGGGGTGACTCAGGAGTAAAGCTGGAATTTGCCCCTCCCATAAGGGATAAAAGTCAGACTTCAATGATGAAAAACTTTGCAGGAAGCAAAGTAGTTCAATAATTTCCGAGTCCTTCATGAAGCTCTGTATTCTGGCTGTTTTTTTCTGGGTTTTTGGGTTGGTTTATGTTAGACTTAATTGGTCTTCTGTTTTTGGGCAGAATTCTACAGAACTGAAAAGTGTGCTGTTATCTGGAGGAACTGTGTATAATTAGTTTTGGCTGGGAATACAAGTAATTCCCAGCGTCACATTAAAATAGGTTTTACTTTTAAATTCAGTTTGTGTTTTATTAAGTTTGATGAAGCCTGGGTCAGAACAGAAGATGTTTCTGGAGATCACACACAGACTGACAGATAACATGTAGGGAAGTTAGGTAGTTCTCAACTTACAACCATAAGGGAGCCCAACATTTCTATTGCTAAAGAAGACAGTGAGTTTTGCTCCATTTTTATACTAATACTTCAAATAATACTATACTTCCTGAGAAATAGATGGTAGCAAAATGAATCAAATCAGTGCATTTATGGGCAGCATATTTTGGGATTGAAAAAAATGCAGATGTTATAACATTTTCAGCTGGTATTAAACGATACATGAGTCTCTTTGTGTGAATTGGATGGCTGTATAAATCTATTTAAGAAATAAAGAAATAAGAGACTCCAGAGCTACAGTTGCAAAAATCTGACTGAGCATTAAGATAAACCTAAGAATTTTATTGATTCTGTATCTCTTTGCTATAGCCATCTGATATTTTTTTTCCAGCCAAATCTGCAAAACCTAGCCCTAAAACACTTCCTTAAGTCAAGTTGAGTTCCTGATGATTTCATACATTTGCTCAGGAAGATGCTGAAGGAAAGAATAAGGAAAGGGTGTTTCTGCTTTATTTTTGCTACATATGCCATCTATATTAGGCAAAAATATTTAACTATAACTGTATGTTACCAGGCATATACTTCTCACTTTAGTTGTTCACTGGTATATATTTTCCAGACTGTGTTTCAATCCTTCACAAAAATATAAATGAATCAAAGCTTTTATAGCATTGCCCTTCTGACTTCTTTATGAATTGATGGTAGTATTCCTGTCTCTCTGAGAATAAGCCAACCTCCATTTTTGCCACCTGGAGAGGTTTATTTGAGTTGACTAGCCTGCAGAAATGCACCAGATTTGCTGCCCTTCTCTATGTAAACCTATTAACTATTTATAGTTTACGTTTTGTATGTATAGTTTATATTAATACTAAGTATGAAGCCTTGTCCTTCATTTAAAGAAAGTCTATATTGTGCTAAATTACCCCATTGATTTCATGTTAAACATTAACCAGAAACAAAGAGGCAAATCTTCCCAAGGAATGGGGGTGGGAAATAGATAAAGAAAGTCATCGCCTAGGATCATAAAAGATGCAGCTCCAAGAATTTCTTGTACTCTGTAAAGCAATATCATCCTGGATTTTAAAATGCACGCATTAAAACATATCCAATTCCATGGTAGCTCAAAACCCATACAAATAAATACATTTATGCAGAAGTTGGATTGGAATGTCTAATTTGCATTCATGTGGGGTATTAATACCACTCTATAAAGCCTTAGTAAGACCACACCTAGAATACTGCATCCAGTTTTGATCACCACACCATTAAAAAAGATGTTGAGATTCTAGAAAAAGTGCAGAGACGAGCAACCAGGATGATTAGGAGACTGGAGACTAAAACATATGAAGAACAGTTACAGGAACTGGGCATGGCTAGGCTAGTGAAGAGAAGGACCAGGGAAGACATAATAGCAGTCTTCCAATAGTTGAGGGGCTGCCACAGAGAGGAGGGATACAAACTATTTTCTAAAGCACATGAATGGATGGAAACTGATCAAGGAGAGATTCAACCTAGAAATAAAGAGAAATTTTCTGACAGGGAGAACAATCAACCCATGGAACAGAAGTTGCCTTCAGAAGTTGTGGAAACTTCATCATTGGAAGCTTTCAAGAAGAGACTGGACTGCCATCTGTCAGAAATGGTGTAAGGGCTCCTATTTGGGTGGGGGGGTTGGATTAGATGACCTACAAGGTCCCTTCCAACTGTTATTCTATTCTATTCTGTTCTGTATTCTATTCTATTCTATATAAAATGTAAGGCTTACAAAGTCAGAAACAGAGAAGGTCTTACAAGAGTAAATCTTTCATTTAAAATTCCTCTGCTTATTAGTTCTTTGGAATTTCAGATGTGGCATTCATAACTCCAATGTTATATTTATTTTAGATATCTATTCTTCCTTACTGTAGTTCTTCAGCTTCCCCCTCTCCCAACTTATTGCTATTAAACCAAAGCCACTTCTAGAAATGTCAGAAGAATTAGACCTCTGTTATAATGTCATAAACATTTGTTGGAAGGGGAAAATGTGGCGACCTCATCTAATGCTACAATCACTTCAGTCCGCAATCAGTTAATGAGGATAATGAGTTGACAACCTTAGACCCTCTCACAGAGCATGCTGGTAAGATTAATTTTTTTCCCCTATGTCCCTGACTGGGAACTGAGTGAAGTAGTTCATAACATTATATATTTTTTAGCTTTGGGGGTCTTTTCAGGGGTCCGCTGCTACGGATTTACCTGGGTTTGGGCAGACCCATTGCTAATGTTATGGCTGGTTTGGTGAACTACCAAATCCCACCCTTGGCTGACTCCGCCCACCCCACCCTGCCCCTCCCAGGAGTCTCCATATGGATGCGAGTAAATGCAGGGTCCGCTCCCTTTTTGGATGCAAGTAAATGCAGGGTCCGCGCAAAGGCTTCGCGAGGGTGAAAACGGGCCTCCAGGAAGTTCCTCTGGAACCCAGGGGAGGCCATTTTTGCCATCCCAGAAGCTTGAGGAAAGCCTTGGGAATCTGAGGAAGGTGAAAAATGGGCCTTGCGGAAGTTCTGGAAGTCCAGAAATGGGCCCGTTTCCAGCCTCCGGAGCAGGAGTGGAATTCAATTTTTTAAACAACTGGTTCTGTGGGTGTGGCTTAGTTGGTGGGTGTGGCTTGGTGGTCATGTGACTGGTTGGGCGTGGCCTCTCATGACTGTGGGGATGCTGCAACAGTTGTAAGCATGAAAAATGTTTCATAAGTCCCTTTTTTCAGTGCCTTTGCAACTTTGAAGGGTCACTCCACACAAGTAAAGTACCAGCAAAGAAGGGGAAAAAAAACTCCAAAGAAGTCCCTGAGACAGGAAGTCTAGTCCTGCCAAGAACGTAATAAGGGTTAACGGAGAGGCAGTTTCTGTAAGCAACACCAGAATGTTTCCTTCCTGCCTTCCTTACAGGATTAGGCCAGTGATTTCTTCTAACAATCGGTTCTCCGAACTGCTTAGAATGTTAACAACCTGTTCTAGCAAATAGGTGCAAACCTGTAGAATCCCATCCCTGCTCCGGAGGGCCTCTGGAATCAAGGGGAAGCAGTTGTCGCTATCCCAGAGGTTTGAGGTAAGCTTCTGGAGCCTGGGGAAGGCAAAAAAAAAAGGAGGTGCACTCAGAAGTTCTGGTAGGCCATGCCCACCATGGCCACACCCACCCAGCAACTGGACAGAGAACCCCTTGCTGAAACTTTGGAAGCCCACCCCTGGGTCTTTTGAAAAGTATTTCTTACTCTATCCAAAAGATTGCCAACATTTGTGGAACTGAAACCAAGAGCAATCTGAAGCATAGCTATGCTTCAGAGTCAGACAAAAGTCTTTCCCAGTAGGACTTAAAATGGTGAAGAACTGAATGTAAAAACTCCTATCAAATAAGTAGTCTTCTACTCGGCTAAAATTTGCTGACTTACATTACTGAACATGACTGCTTCAGTTAATGTTTTGGGTTATTAATATATTGTTGATCGATTAAACATGCTTTTGATTTTGCATTGCTGCTCAGTCGATTTGGATTCCCTGCATATGTAGAAATTCTTGCCAACTCATTGGAGTTTGTTCTGCTAGGAGTTTAATAAGCTGAGGAGCAAAATAATCATATTAGCATTTGGGAATAACAACGTATCAGCAACTTCTTGTTAAGCTCTGGAATATTTAGTTGGTGTATCACTTAGAACCCAATCCATGTATCATTTTCTTGCTACCTCTCACTTCTGTATTTAAACCTTTGTTTAATAAATAAACAAGACTCCATCACTTTTCTCACTTCCTAATATTTTTCTAATTTTGTTTCCTTACCAGGGCATTTACACTTCCTTTTATTCCATATCTGTTTGGCTCTCCCATCCCCTTCTCTTCCATTCCCTCCCTCCCTCCCTCCTTCCTTCCCTTCCCTTCCTTTCCCCTTCCTTCCTTCCTTCCTTCCTTCCTTCCTTCCTTCCTTCCTTCCTTCCTTCCTTCCTTCCTTCCTTCCTTCTGAGAGCTTATGCACTGAAGACAAATTCCTTGTGTGTCCAATCACACTTGGTCAATAAAAATTCTATTCTGTTCTGTTCTATTATATTTTCTTTCAAAATATTTCTTCTCATGTTCCTATATGTGAAAACTGGTTTGTATACAAGAAAGGGATTACTATAGCCAGAAAAGAATTAATTAATTCTATTAATTTTATAAATAGGTCATTTTATTTTGCCAATGTCGTTGGAGATTCTCAGTCCTACAGGTCATAGTTGTCCCAAAGGTGCTTTTTCAAGAGGCAACTGAACTTTCTGGTTTTTCTTTGGGGACCTTTTGTTTCTTATCTGAAGAAGCTGAAGAAGCTTCTTGGATGAGAAGCAAAATGTCTTCAAAGAAAAATCAGAAGTTGCCTCTTGAAAACACACACTTGGGACAGCTTATCTTGCAGTTTCATTAAACTGAGAGGAGTTTATAAAGTATTTGTCCTGGGACTGAGGGTTTTTTTTCCTTGTAGAGTGGCTTATGCTCTGTGTGCATAATTGTTATCAATAACAATAATTGTTCTTTACTAGAGATTGGCAAATAGGAAGAGGAAGGTGCGTTGTTATAGGGTTTCCTGTTTGAGCAGGAGATTGGAGTAGAAGACCTCCAAGATTCCTTCCAACTCTGTTATTCTATTAGTCTCTAAAAGTGGTACACCAATTATTTTTAAAAAAATCAGGTTGAAACAGCATCAACAAAAGATAGGACAACGCTTAATATTGCCAAGGCATCTGCAAGCTGTTGTCAGCCTGGATATAGAGAAGTCCATGCCAACCAGCGGTAGCCAAAAATATTTGTCTGCAAATTCCAGCTCAATGGATGCTTGACTTCAGCTTAGAATAATCTGTGCCAACGACTTCAGGTGCCTAGGGAAATGGGTGTCAGCTGGCTTTTTAAATATCTCAGTGGTCTGCACCAATAACATTCACTTTCCAGAGACTTCAGACTGTGGTTTCTGTTATTCTAGTTACATATTGTTATGTAGTCACTATTGAACTAGATGAAACTTTATATAGACTCACCTTTATTATCCAAGTTGCAGAAGTAAAACTTAATGTGTAAACTGGTAAAGGGAAATAAAGGATGTGGAAAGATATAAGCTGGGGGTGGAAGTGCAATCAAGTGGATTGCTCTAAAATGCAAAGCTATGGAAACTATGGGATTGAACATCAATGCTCAATTTTCTGTTTCTGGTTTTGGATGATGGTGTCTGGACACCAGGACATTCTAAAACCCACAAACAGGAATCAAATCATCTTTCTTGAGATGTTCAAAGATGTAGAACAATAGTTTCATTACACCATGGAAGGCAAGATATAAAATATGTGGCTTTCCCCAGATTAAGTTGAGTTTAGTCCCCAGTGAATTCAGTAATGCATCCCTTAGTTATTAGGAGATGTTTCTGTGGGTTTCAATGCAAACTGCTGGGAAAGCAGAAACTGAGGTGAGTGATGGAAGCTCACCCTGCCATGCAGTGCTAGACTCAAACCACTGGAACAAAGACCATCTCCAGCATCATTAAGCCACTGAGTCACCATGCCTCTAGTTCTTTGATGATCAGAAGGACATTTTCAGGTTGAGGTCTAAGTAGATAAAGGACAAAAACAGTGGGATGCTGAAGTGACACCAATGCTGTTCCCTTTTTACATGTAGGATAACTTTGCAGGCATGCATGGAAGAGGTGGCACTTTCCCAATTATTTGATAGGAACAACAAATACTCATCTTATCTGATACTACTAAGACAGATTCTGATATAAAACCTGGTGCTGGTAATGATAAAATCTGAATATCAGTGTGTTGTTTGTATTTTTTTTAATGTCTCGATTTAGTAATTGGATTTTTTAAAATTGATACATATTCTCTTTGAGCCTTTTTAGCAAGAGATACAGTTGAATAAGCAAATAAAAGGGTGAGGAAGCTGCACTTGAACTTCCAGAGAGACTGATTTTCTAAGAGGCTTCAAAGAGAAAGGCAACCAGTGTGGTGATGTGGTTAAGGTGATGCAGAAGATCTGGGACAGCTCAACCTTAAATGTGAAATATATATGTATAGTTTGTCTTACTTCCATAATTGGGGTCCTTGGCTCTTCTGAATGAACAGAGAAGAATGTATAATCCATTTTTAACATTTTTATGTGGGTAGCACTGGCAAGGAATTTAAACACCCAATGAATAATCATTTCCACTTGTATTATTCACTTTGTGTTAGCATTTGTTTTCTGGTTTGATTTTACATAGTCTTCAGGAAAATAACCCAATTTCCTAACAGACGTTTTAGTAATCCATAGCCTGTTTTCTTGAAAGCCGAGTCACGAAAGTACTTTGGATCAGTGATGGTATTCAAAAAATTTTACTACCGGTTCTGTGGCATGGTGTGGCTTGGTGGGCAGGGCAGGGGAAAGATACTGCAAAATCTCCATTCCTCCCCACCCCACTAACCTGCTTTCCAGCTCTGTTCTCTTGTGCAGGGCAACCAAAGAAGACCCAGCCGAACAGCTGGGACTTGGGAGGCAGATGGGGCCGGGGCCAGTCAGAGATGGTCTTTGCCGGTTCTCCAAACTACTCAAAATTTCCGCTACCAGTTCTCCAGAATGGCTCAGAACCTGCTGAATACCACCTCTGCTCTGGATTGGATTTCAAGGTTGAAAAAGACTAAGCAAAAATTTAAAAAATATTGAGAAAGAACTAAACGTTGGTGAAGATCTTGCCCTTATGGTTCAATATTTGCTTCTAAGGCAAATATTTCCAAGATCTCACATTTTTACTCTAAGCTCCGACCCTCAAAGAATAGAAATCAGATGGCTAATACAGTTCTCTGCTTAATGAAAATGCCGCTCGGCTACTTTTACTGACTCAGCAGATTCTCAATGCAGCAGAGTAATAAAATAGACAAATGTGTTAAGCTCTCATATATGTTTCATCATGGATGCAGCGCCAAATTAGCAGATTTTTATTGTATTATCCAGATAAAGCTGACAGACAAATATAGGCAATGTGTTAGGACTTTTACCTGCATGCTCAGCAATCTATATTCATGTGCATGTGAGGGTTTAGCTTCAGCACCCTGGACAGCTGCACTAATTCAAATCGTTTTATTGGCAGGGTGCAAAAGTCAGGAGTGCCTTTTCTAGTCTCCTTTCAAAGAAGATGGAGACGTATTGGAGAGGGAGCAGTACAAAATGTTGAAAGGAATATCTACCCTGTTTCCCCAAAAATACGACCTGCCCTGAAAGTAAGTCCCAGCTTGATTTTTACATGTGCACCCAATATAACCCCTACCCCCAAAATAAGCCCTAATTAACACCCCTCCAGTCCAGGGTGCACAGGTAAAAATTAAGCTAGGGTGGGGATGGGGAGGGGGTGGGGCTGTCCTATTGCTTACCTTTGGTCAGTTGCAGCCAGGCCTCACATACCCTGATACCTGCCTTGCTGGCCCAGTTCTTCTGCACCTGGCAAGGCTGGCAAGGCTTTCCTGAAGGCCTCTGCATCTGATAACAGAGCTCTGGATCAATCTGGAGTTCTCTTATCAGCTGCAGAGGCCTTCATGAAAGGTTTGCAGACCTTGTTGGCTGCAGAAGTTCCTGAAGGCCTCTGACAGTTAAAAGAAGGCTGGGGACAATATACAAAGTGAGGTGAGTCAGTGGATGACATTCCCGCCCCCCCCCCCCCCCAAAATAAGACCTGGTGCCTTTTTGGTGGCAAAAAATATAAGGCAGGGTCTTATTTTGGGGAAAACTTCGCACGGTCACTTCTGCCCTCATCATCTCCCGCTTGGACTACTGAAATGCTCTCTACATGGGGCTCCCCTTGAAGAGTATCCGGAGGCTGCAGTTGGTCCAGAATGCGGCCGCATGAGTGATCTTGGGAGCTCCCATGTTACACCGCTCCTACGCATGCTGCACTGGCTTCCTGTGGCCTTCTGGATCCGATTCAAGGTGGTAGTGGTCATCTTTAAAGCGCTCCATGGCTTGGGACCTGGGTACTTATGGGACCGCCTGCTGCCACCAACAGACTCCCACCACCCAGTGCGCTCCCACAGGGTCAGCCTCCTCGGGGTTCCGCCGGCTGGGCGATGTCGGTTGGCGGCCCCGATGGTGCGGGCCTTCTCTGTGGGAGCTCCCTTCCTTTGGAACGACTTGCCCCCGGAGATACGGGCCATCACCGACATTCAGACCTTCCGGCGCGCAGTAAAGACCCTGTTTTTTCAACAGGCTGGCCTGGCCCAGTAATAATTTTGTGGGGTTTTAAATTTGGTATTTTTACATTTTTATCAGTTTTTATACTTGTTGATTTTATATTCGGCCACTAATTTAATCATTTTAAATTGTTTTTAACTTTATAACTTTACTCTGTTTCTGTTTTATCTGTCTGTACACCACCCCGAGTCCCTTTTTGGGAGAGGGGATGGTATAAAAATCTAATAAACTAAACTAAAACACAGTAATAATCAGGTCAATTTGGAAAGCCCAATCTGAATATATGCCACTGTTATATTAGAACGATCAACAGTTTAAGGAAGTCGCTATAAAACACATCGCCATTCCTCAATAATCAATATAACAGCTTTTGCACTAACTGAAGCAATAACTCCAGTTTTGTCTACTATCAGACTGGAAAGTGGGAGACCTGAGTTTTAATCTCACCTTAGCCATGAAAGCCAGTTGGCTGACCTTGGTCCGTTCACTCTATCATCCTACTTGTCTCACAGGGTTGTTAATGTGAGGAAAATAGGAAGAAAATGAGGTGGGATTCAAACAAACAAATAAATAAACAAATAAATTCCTAATTCCCAACTGCCAACAATAGATGGAAACTAATCAAGGAGAGAAGTAACCTGGAATTAAGGAGAAACTTCCTAACAATGAGGAAAATTAACCAGTGGAACAGAAGTTGCCTTCAGAAGTTGTAGGGGCTTCATTGCTGGAGGTTTTTAAGAAAAGATCAGACAGTCACTTGTCTGAGATGGTATAGGGTCTCCTGCTTGAGCAAGGGGTTGGACTAGAAGACCTCCAAGGTCCCTTCACCTCTATTCTTACTGTGACTTGGTTAGAGTAGCAGTAGGACTTTCTTGGGGATTACAGTGTGCTGTAAACATTAAAACACATTATTGATCTCTTTTCTAAGTTCTAATGATGATGCTTTCAGCAGAACAAATAGTTCACTTGAGACAAATTCATTAGAACACGAGTTAGCTGGAGAAACCATAGTAAACAGTAACCAAGGCAGGTTTTATTCTATATGTAATCTGGTTTTCATCCCCATATTCCTTCCTTCCTTCTTTTCTTCCTTCTCTTTGCTACTTTACATCAGCAGTGATTTTTTTTAAAACTGAGTTTAGTGATGATATGTTTGTGTACCTAATTGTAGCTTTGGCCATTCTGAGAAAGATTTTTTCTTTCTCTTGTAGGCAGCAAGTAAATGGCATTGGGAATAAATAATTTTTATATCAAGACTGTCAAACCTATTTTTTTCTGCCAATTCTTGGCTGCCATTCTGTTTAGACCAGATGGCCTTTTTTGTGTGCCTGTACAGTATATTCTTAATTCTCCCTTCCCCTCCAGAATTGTTCTGATATTGCAGAAGATGAAATTTACATACCATTTCAGAAAGTATATGTGCAAGTGTCCAGTTCTTCTTTTTGTTAGATAAAATCAAAACTGACTCACTCTTTGATCAGTTCTGAATATTAATTGACAATGACATTGAAGATAGCTGGACCACAAAGTTTGGATTGGTTAGTAATCAGCTGGGAGAACTCCAGAGAATATGAGGAGTGTAGGCTAGATGAAAATTTAAAAGAGGAGGAGGAGGAGGAGGAGGAGGAGGAGGAAGGAAGGAAGGAAGGAAGGAAGGAAGGAAGGAAGGAAGGAAGGAAGGAAGGAAGGAAAGAAGGAAGAAAGAAATCCACCTCAGTAATATTGCCAAGAAAATTATATGCAATTATCAGTTGAAGGAGACTTAATTATTCATATAATCTGTGCTACATGAGATTGTATAGTGGTTTATATAATGCTGGAAACTATAAGTTATGATTTATAATTACAAATTTGTTGTAAGGTTTAACACAATGTTAGTGTTTATATTGTACACTTGCCTTTGTTTCTTAGGGCAGAATCGAATGAGCTATATTGTGCTGTGCGATTTAACTCTTATGAATGGAGGCGAATAGACATGTCCCAGGATAACGTTGCAGGATCCAATCACTGATCCAGTCACCAGGATCAGAAGTTTTGACTTCCGAGCTTTCAGAATCGTGCTGAAGCCCATCCTTGGAGAATTTCTCTCGAGCAGAGTATATGTGTGTCTCTGTGTGTGTTGGTCTGTGTGTGGTATTTATAGTGCCTGTGGTCAGTGGCTTTTTAGATGTCGAATATTGATTGGGATGTGTGGATGGCTGGCTTTTAAGTCATCCACTGTTGTTTGCTTGTGTTGTTGCCTGTTCTGACCCAGCCTTAGCAGAAGCAAGAAACAGACTCCTTGTCACAAAAAAAACCTCTTTATTTACCTCTTGTAAATGAATGGCATTCACCCACCGAAAAGTCCAGGCAATAGTCCTTCAAAGAGTTAACAGCAGTAAAAGACCTTATCACTTCCTTGCAATAATCGCCAGGCCGTGAGCTCCCAGGGTGAAAGGCTGCAAATTAAGTTCTGGCAAGCAGTCTCTGTGGCATGAAACACAAAGAGCAAAATCTTCAGAAAGATGAACTGTTGTCTCCAATGACAACCCCTCCCCTTTCCTTCTATTTATTCCCCAGCCAGGGAGGGGCCATTCAGCATCCACACGTGCTTTGCTTCATGAGTTGACTCCTTGTCCTCCATTGTTCCCCTCTCCTAACAGCTCTGCGCATATGTATGTCTGGAACAGGCCCTAGTTGTTCTTCCTCCTCGTTCATATCAGCCTTCAAAGGCAACTGCCTCTCTGGTGGCTGGGCAATATCGGACAACCCCGGCTCTTTCTCTGCGTCTGACACAGAGCATCCATCAGAGCAATTTGAAACTTCTATATAAGGAAGGGAGGGAGGAGGGAGGGAGGGAGGGAAGAAAGAAAAGGGGAGGGGAGGAAGGAAGGAAGGAAGGAAGGAAGGAAGGAAGGAAGGAAGGAAGGAAGGAAGGAAGGAAGGAAGGAAGGAAGGAAGGAAGGAAGATTTCTGATGGTCCTTGCAAGATTCTCACTCTCAATAGAGAAGCCAGCAGGAAGTTGGAAGTTACTCCACCTCTCCCAATTCTTTTTTGCCCGCTGTTGATCATTCTGTTTCTCTATTTAAGTTTAAAAAAATCTCTGAAATGATGACTTAATGGGGCACAGGTTGTCTTGTATGGAATTTAAAAAAGATAAATTAAAGTAGAACTTATATGGAAAAGCAGATAATAGTGTAATTGTAAGGGGTAACAAATAAATAAATATTGTAAGGGGTAACCAATAAACAAATATTGTAACTTCGCATGGTGATTAAATGAACTGTTGTAGGTTGAGGACTTCCTGTATTAGGTATCTTTGTATGTATTTATGTTTGTGTCTGCATTGTGCATTTATATTTATATCAAACTGGACTTTTCCGAGATCTTCATGTTCTAATGATGGAAACTATCTTCACACTACTACACCATTTAAGATTTTCTTCCATTCCAAAAGAAGGTCCCTCTCGTTTTTTTTTATTACTTCCTATCAGAATCTGAAGCCTTTTCAAAGACCAGTCAAAAATGGAAATAAATTCAACTTCGGCTTCTAAAAAGCCGCTGAGAAACCTCACCGTTAAGCACAAAAAAAAAGAGAGAGAGAGAGAGAGAGCGAGCAATGAAATATGGCTGATAAATAACATAAAACAAATTTAGAAAAAGAAAAGTATCATTTTATTTCTTTTTAATATTTCACAGGAACACATATTATGACATAGATATTTAATAAGCCGGTCCTTTTGATTCCAGCTGTCATGTTCGTAGCGTTCGTAACGTTGATAAATGCTGCGGAACATAAAGAATTTGACACGGTGTCATTTTAATATCTTCTTATAATGGAAATTCTTATTCATGAGAATTATTTTTTATATCCTGTCCTGTTCCTCCAATCGCTGCCATTTAAACATGAAAAGTTTGTCAGGTGCATTACCTTGGGTTATTATTTCCTTTGCTTCATAAATAAATGATATCAGTCTGCCAGGATAAAATACTGGACAAATAAAAGGACCAAAGTATGGATGATTGTCAATTTCTTAAAAAAAAAAAAAAACAACTGGCAGGAGTGAAGATTTATATTGGTAGTGGATATTCCTTTGAAAGACTTCCACAAGTCTACATATTTGTAAAAGTTTTCAAGAGGAACCTGTAGCTGCTAAATACATAGAACAATAGAAGGAACCTTGAGGGACTTCTAGTCTGATGCCCTGTATGAGCAGAAGATCCTATCCCATGGTTGTCCAGCCTCTTTTTGAAAGCCTCCATTGATGGAGCACCCACAACTTCTAAAGGCAAGCCATTCCATTGGTTGATTGCTCTCACCACTAAGACATTTCTCCTTAGTTCTAGGTTGCTTCTCTCCATGGTTAGTTTCCAGCCATTGTTTCTCGTCTTGTCTTTTGGTCCTTTGGAAAATAGTTTGACCTCCTCGTCTTTGTGGGAGCCTCTCAAATATTGGAACACCGTTATCATGTCCCCTCTAGTTCTTTTCGTTAGGCTAGACATTACCCAATTCCTGTAACCGTTCTTCGTATGTTTTAGTCTCCAACCTAGTAATCTCCTTGCTCTTTTGTGCACTCTTTCCAAAGTCTCAGCATCTTTTTTATATTGTGGTGAGCAAACTGGATGCAATATTTCAAGTGTGGTCTAACTAAGGCTTTGTAAGGTAATATTAGAACTTCAGGTGATCTTCATTCTATCCCTCTATTAATGCAGTCTAGGATTGCACTGGCTTTTTTGTAGGAGCCTTCTACTTTATTTTGTATTATTTCATTTTATAGTGACTACTTTTATTTTATATTATTTCCTTTTTTGCTCATTCTCCATTAATTAGGATTAAACTTCTCCAATAACACTTCAGGTCAATTGGAAAATGTACAAAATGAAGAGTGGAATAACTCCCCTTTGTCCCCCAACAGAGTATGGTAAACAATAACTATTTACAGATAACAATGTAAGCTTGTTTCTTCCCTTATTTTTAACCTAAGTGGTCATGAAGCATAAAATAACTGTGTTAAAGTATAAGTAAAAGCAATTTGGATGATTTGTTTCCCATCAATTTTTTTTGAGAGGTCCTTCTCTGTTGTAACATCCTTTTGTGTTTAAATAAGCTTTTAATTAGTCTTTAAAAATGTATATTGTGGCTTTTCAGAAACAACCAGTTGTCACTTAGATTGCATTTCAAGAGAACTAGTCACCCCAGGGATGACTTTCACACATCAATCTGGCCTGTGGACACCACTTGTTTATAAATGTCAGAGATTACAATCACAATTTATTTCTTCAAGCTACTCTTTTCCAAAGTTAAAAAGGATGTGTTTTTCTAAATTTAAACTCATCATAGAAAATATCCCTTCTAAGCATTGCTTCCTTAAGCATCCATCCACATATTCCAAATATGCCTGTTTTTAAAATATTTGATTTAAATTTTTACTCTTCTACAAAATGTTTTATGTAAATTTCTAAACATAACAGTTTTGAAACTCATGTGATCTGTTTTAAAATAACATTGATGGGGGAAAAAAGGGGGGAGGGAGGGAAATAGACTGTAAATACAGGACAAATATAACAGTCTGAATTTTTTGTCAGGGTTTCGTCAAACAAAAGATAAACAAGATATTTTTTCCTTTAACTGAACTATGATTAACTGTAGGAGATGACCAGGCTGAGCCCAAGAGTGGGGTCAAATGGATCATCAATTTGGAGTTCCTGTGACTCCAAAGAGACCTAAGTCCAGCTTCCTTGAAATCCATTGATGCCGCCATTTTGCCTTAACCGTTAGTAGATCAGATTCTTGTGGAGGGTACATGGAATAAACTTGCAATATTGTTGTTCTGACCCAGCTCCCCAAACATGACAAACCCTCTGAAGTGAACTCAAAGATTCCTTTATTAGGAGTGCTGGAAGCCCTGGCAAAAAGTTTCATTCTCAAGGCAGGCAAACAAGTCTGTCTGGCCAGAAGAAGAACAGTTGTCTGCCACAATTATTCATCTCGGCCCCCTGCCTTTTATCTGCAGAACTAAGGTGGGGCTTCGCTAGCAGCGGTGGCTCTTCCTTCCCAAGGATCGGCTCATGGATTTCCACTGCTCTCCTCTCCTTTCCTCTGCCTTGTGCACATCTGTATGTCAGGCACTGGACCTAGCTGTTCCTCCTCTTCCTCATCAGCCACCTCAAGAGCTGGGGGCTGTTGACTCTCCATTTGAGGGCTGATGGACAGCCCAGGATTCCGTCTCTATCTCTGTCTCTCTCTCTGTCAGCTCCATTCCCTCTTCTCCCTCAGAACTCCCAGGTTGCCTTGATGCTTGCCTTAGCTCCCAGGCCTCCTCCTTCTCCTCTGAGTTGGCTGTTGGAGGGACTGGAGGCCGACAGGCCACAACAATTGTTGAACATAAATACACAAACACAGCAGGAAATTTTAAAGAATTTGGAATGCATTTTCCATTCTGAACAGGGAAATACAAATAAACACAATAAGAAATTTAACCTTTATATACATATTATGGTGTGAGTTATTAGTATAATTTATTTATGGAGATATCCATATATGATTTGGATGGAGTCATTTATATTATTTTTACTTTTTAAAAAATGCATTAATCTAATTTACATGGCCATCCATGTCATGGAAGCATATAACAATACAGCATACAACAATACAACAGTAAAATCAATCAATCATCACCTAAATCATTATAATCCTTAAGGGAGCATTAAAAACTATAAAAATAGCACTCTCTGAATATTTTTATAGTCCTTTCTCTACCTCTCATAAACAGATGCTCATTTGGCAAGATTTGATGCTGTACCCTCAGAAGTTATAAAACTATGTGGATTTTTCTTTAAAAGAAGAAATGGAGACCACTGCATATATTATATTATATTATATTATATTATATTATATTATATTATATTGCCTTTAAATCATAATTGAGCTCCAGACTTAATTTCTTATACTTATTAGCAAATGCTTAGCTTGATTCCAATCTAAGATTGCACTTTTAAAAGTAAAATATTTAGGGGACAAGTCGCTAAATTTATTACCAGTGCAGCAGCTAGTTAGAAATAGAAATAGCACTTATAAACAGTGGTGGGGTTCAACAATTTTTCACTACCGGTTCTGTGGGCATGGCTTGGTGGGCATGGCACGGGAAGGATATTGTAAAATCTCCATTTCCTCCTCATCTGGAAGGTTACTGCACTCCCTCCCCACCCCACTAACCTGCTTTCCAGCTCCGTTCTCCAGTGCAGGGCAACCAAAGAAGACTCAGCCAATCAGCTGGGATTCAATGGGAGACAGAGAATAGATGGGGTGGGGCCAGTCAGAGGTAGCATTTGCTGGTTCTCCGAACTACTCAAAATTGCCGCTACTGGTTCTCCAGAACCTGTCAGAACTGGCTGAATACTTCATCTGCTTATAAACCACTTCATATTGCTTTACAGCCCTCTCTAAGAAAAGTCAACATACTGCCCCAAACAATCTGGGTCCTCATTTTACTGACCTTGGAAGGATAAAAGGTTGAGTCAACCATGAGCTGGTCAGTACTGAACTCATGGCAGTCGGCAGAATTAGCCCGCAATGCTGGATTCTAACCACTACACCACCATCGCTCTTTTGCTGGGTCTATTTCAATAAACATGTTTGATTTTACCCCCTGGTATTGATTTTAGAAAACTCTTCAGATTGCTATGCTACTAATATGCATGTTATTTCCTAATCTGAAGCATCTCAAAGTGATGCTATGAATGAGACATTAAAATAATAAAAACAATATACAATGAAAATGTACTTTTTAAAAAGGTGGAGGTGGAATAGCATTCTATGGATCAGACTTTGAGGGCCTGGTTATTGTAATGCTCAAGTATTAGATATGGTAAAGAGACCACAAAACTATTCCACGGTTAAATCCACTGATTGAACTATTCCAACATCACTGGATGTATTCCTACACAATTCCTGCTGGAAATATCTAAGCTCAAAACATTTCAATATGGTTAGAATAGCATTAAAACATTTTCCTGTAAGGTTGGCAGGATTTGCTTTGAACTGCTGTTCCAAGCTGAAAGTGGCATAACTTTTGCACAAAACCTTTAAACATTTCAACAAACAAATGTTGCACAGAACACTTCTGTAGAACGGCTCCATAAATGATCCAATTTCCCTGTTTGTCATCTCATTTGGATGAAAACTTAGCCTTTATAGAAAAACTACACAGCTGTAAGTTGTAAGTTGAAAAGGAAACTGAGAAGCCCGACGCCAATTTATATAAATTTATTGCGTTTCATCCGCTTGTAACAGTCTAGAAGTAAAGTAGAGATAGGTCCATCAGGTGAAGGGCAGAGTTCCAAGCTTTGAAAATGCTCCAGAATGGGGAAGAAGTTGAGATGAGTTAGTGATTACTTTGGACTGAGACAAGATGCAGTTTCAGAATTGATGTTTCATCCACGAAGCCAGTAAAAAGTTATAAACAAGCAATAAAAATATGTACATGAACAGAATAACAGAGTTGGAAGGGACCTTGGAGGTATTCTAGTCCAACCCATTGCTTGAGCAGGAAATCCTATACTATTTCAGACAAATGGTAAATGATTTTAAGAAGAGATTGTCTAATCTCTTCTTTAAAA
This sequence comes from Bungarus multicinctus, assembly GCA_023653725.1. NCBI lineage: Eukaryota > Metazoa > Chordata > Lepidosauria > Squamata > Elapidae > Bungarus > Bungarus multicinctus. The sequence goes on from CM042849.1 coordinate 62,139,247, forward strand.
CATCCAGTGTTGGAGCATTCACAACTTCTGGAGGCAAGTCGTTCCACTGATTGATTATTCTCACAGTCAGGAAATTTCACCTTAGTTCTAGGTTGGATCTCTCCTTGATTAGTTTCCACCTATTGCTTCCTGTCTGGCTTTCGGGTACTTTGGAGAATAGAAATCCTTAGATATTGGAACACTGCTATCATGTCACCCCTAGTCCCTTTTTTCATTAAACTAGATATTCTAAGTTCCTTTGACCATTCTTTGTATGTTTTAGCCTCCAGTTTCCTAATCAACTTTGTTGTTCTTCTCTGCAGTCTAAAATCCTAATTACCCATGCAAACTAATGGGATTGGAGCTAGGACTCAAGAAGCTAACCTCTGAAAAAGGTTAGAACAATGATAAACAGTTCAATGATAAACAGTTCTGGAACAATGATAAACAGTTCAATGAAGATGTTGACAGTGTGGATCTGCTGTAAAAAAAAAGGCAAACATCATCTTTGGGATAATAATACAATATCTATAATAGAGATGCCAATTTGCAATCTACAGTTTACAATCTACAGAAGGTTCAGAGGAAAACAGCCAAGATGACCAAAGGGCTGGAGCAGCTTTCCTACATGGAAAAAGTTGTGATCCTTGGAGTTTTTTTAGTCTAGAAAGAAGATGAGTAAGAGAGGACAGAATTGAGGTGTACAGAATTTATGCACTTTGCGGCCAAAACGGACAAGAAGATATTTTCCCCAAATGTTTTAATCTTTAAATTCTTTTAAAAAAAAATTTTTTTTTAATCTTTAAATTCTGGAAGAATCGTGGGGAAAACGAAATGATAAAAACAGCAAATGCATAATTAAACCTTGGGATTCACTAGTGTAATGCTAGTAATCAGGCTGCCTAGCTCTAAAAAAGAGTCAGAGCAGGATAATGGCTGTTTGCCTTGATGGCAATGGGATGCATTTGGAAGTCAAATGCTCAGACATTTGTTGGCTTCCATATATAGCTGACAGACCACTGTGAAAAAAGACTGTTGGGCGGGATATGCTTATGTTCTTATGTTTTTCGGATTACACCAAGTCTAGTGATAGAGGCATATTTTCTAATTACAAAAACAAAGTGTACGTATCATTAGTAATATATCACAAACAGAATGTAATCTTGATCTGAGTGGGCAATAACACAGTTTACAACTGCAGCTGCCACCAATTATTTCTATTTAAACAAACCTCATGGATAAGCACTCATCCAAAATCACAATAGTTCATTTCTTTTAAAATGTAAGCTTGTCATTAATCTGTGCATGAAAGTTGGATCCACCCTACTTCTTAAATTAAGAAAAAACAGCAGCTACTCTAAAGGGTCAAGAGATTCATTTGTATCCGAGCTTGGTCCTTGAATTTTGTTTTAACTGTAGGTGTACTGTCCAGCCGGTGTATGGGAATTGGATAGTTAGTTAGCAATTGTGAGCTGTCCCCTTAAGGGAATGCATCATGTAGTTAAGGTATCCTGGGAAATGTAGTCCATGTCATGTGACCACATCTGTGGTCACTAAATTGATCCTCAATGGGTTGGGGGAGGTTTCCTCACTCTTGGCTGAACTCACAGACTCATGGTAACTGTTCTACTTCTACTGTTATGAGATGAGAGAAAAAGGATAGAAGATAATCCTCTTTTTACCGTTCTGTATTCTGTACAGTGGTAGATTTTATCTTCTGTACAGATGCAGATAGATAAACTCAACAAAACATCCATACAAAGTTTTTATTATTGGTTCATCAGGTATCCTCATAACTCACATTTGTGACGAAGTTCTTCTTTAATGTCCAATCCTTTGCATATCTGTCTTGTAGGTAAAATGATGGTTATCTCCTAATCTTTTTCTCTCATCTCATAGCAGTAGAAGTAGAAGTAGAACAGTTACCACGAGTCCGTGAGTTCAGCCAAAAGTGAGGAAAACTCCCCCAACCCATCGAGGGTCAATTTAGTGACCAAACAGGATTATAGATGTGGTCATGTGACATGGACTACATTTCCCAGGATACCTTTAACTACATTTACCATGATGCATTCCCTTAAGGGGACAGCTCACAATTGCTAACTAACTACCCAATTCCCATAACTGGCTGGACAAGCACAGTAGGTCCCAGGAGTTGAACTTATATTTTACTTTACAGATCATCTAAAGAAACAAGAATACCAATTAGAAGCTTTGCATAAGGTCTGAAATAAAGAAGTACAAACCAGATATGCTTGATTTTTTAACGAATGTGACATATAAGCAGTGGTGGTATATTGCCGGTTTGGACTGGTTCTATCAAACTGGTAGCTCCAACAATCAGCTATCCTCACCGCATTCTGTTCTATATTTCTGTGTTTTTCAGCTCAGCTGATTGGCATGGCACAGTGGATTCCTGCGCCCCAGCTGTTTTATTTACTGGGCCTGCCCTAGAATGTAAGTTCTAGTGTTTGAAATTGGTGAATTTTGAACGCTGCTCGCACACTCTCAAAACCAGTTGTTAAACTGGTTGCAGCTTAGCTGCTGGTTATCAGAACATCAATATATAAAATGATGGCTGGAGAAGAAAAGAGGGGAAAAGAGAAGGAGGAAAAGAAATGGAAATCGGAACTCACAAAGCCTACCAAAAAGTTGCATCTCGAGACAGAAAAGAAATTCCAAGCAGAGAAAAGATGAATGGTGGGGCTATTGTTGGAAATGTGGGTGCATGTAATCAAGATGGGAGCAGACAAACTACAAGCAACTATCCAACAAGGATAGGAAGGTACACATGAAAGGAGATGCAATGATGGTCACTTTGGACTGCTAGCATTCTATGTATGTACAAACCAGGATTTTTTTTTTTCAAATAAAGCAACATGGTTCTGCTTTTTTTAGGAACAGGCATGGAGATGGTTTTGCAAGCATCATAAAAGTGTGAAGTTACCATTCTTGATAACTTCTGCATTCCAAATACTAGCTTTAATAAGCAGATTGTTGTCAACAGTTCACCACATGTTTACATATATATCTTCATACTTTCTAAGACTTTTTAAGACTTTGGAAATATTGGGTGGATGATTCATTGTCACTATTTTGGGGGCTTTTGGTTCTACCTGAGTCCTGTCCAGTATTCCAGCATATCTAATACCTGGGTGTTCATTGACTTGTTTGAATTTCCTCCACTGAGTTTGGACTTTAAAATCTTCATTCTCTTGAAGTATTCACTTCTAACCTTCTTCTTGACATCACTGTGCTTGATGTTGACAACTTGATGGATGCCCAGGTATTTGCATTGATCATCTTAATTCAGATTCTTGAGATTCCCCAGGACATTTGGATTCCTTCAGTTTTCTGTACATTTCCCCTGTTGAGGATGAGGGTGGCACATTTATCCAATCCAAACTCCATTGTAATATTTTGGCTCCATTTTATGTTGGCATTTGTTATTGCTAGCTCAAGGACTTGGAGAGTCTAGACCTAAAAATCCTAGAACTATGCTGCCTCCGGTCCGATCTAAGTATAGTATATAAAATCATACATTGCAATGTCCTACCTGTCAATGAATACTTCACCTTCAACCATAACAACACAAGAGCAAACAATAGATACAAACTCAAGGTTAACCGCACCAAACTTGACTGCAGAAAATACAACTTCAGCAACAAAGTGATCAATGTCTGGAATGCTCTACCTGACTCTGTGGTTTCTTCCCCAAACCCCAAAAACTTTAACTTTAGACTGTCTACTATTGACCTCACCCCCTTCCTAAGAGGCCTGTAGGGGGTGTGCATAAGTGCACCAATCATGCCTACCGTCCCTGTCCTATTGTTTCTTTTTATTTTTCTTATAAGTATCTATCTCATGTATTCAAAACTATATTTATTCTTATACCTGTATCTTGTAAGCGATTGAGAAATAAAATAAATAAAATAAAATAAATAGAGCGCATGTTAATTTTGCCATGAAGGCTTTCCAAGAAGTCAAGAGCAGAATCTGGAGCAAGCAATGATAAACATTGGGGGAAGGGATCATCTAAAGACCTTTTCAAGCTAGTAGAGTATGGCCAGGAACTCTCCAAGGTGCTGAAAATATCTTGTTCTGTTAATGTTTAAATCTGTCTTGTCCTTCTGTGAGGCAATTTATCAGGTCTCTGAAAACCTCAACACAATAACAGAGAATCAATTTTTCCTTCCCCTCCCATTGCCATCATTTTCATACACACCCTGTTTTGCCTTTAATTCTTTTCAAGCCTTGTTATTCCATTTTTCTCCTGTGATATGAGCTTCATTCTTTTTGTCTATCTCTCCTATTCTTCTGGGTCTCTTTCCATTTCCATTTTATTCTCTCAACTTGTTCACTGCCATCCCACTGCATGTACTCTTTATTTATGGTTGTTGACTTGAAGAACAGAGATTGCTTAATTGAGAGGTGGCAGCTTAGATTAGACTTCCCGTAGACTTCCCAGTGATTCTGCATGCTGCCTTGGTTTTCCATAATAATAATAATAACTCTATCAGCAGATTGCTGCGGTGGGCAGCTGATACTTCTTTATTTTTACCTACAAGTGTTTGTGATCCTGTTCGGGCAGTCTCTGTTTTCTCATGTGTTCTTTTCATTTTTTTAAAATAATATTCATCTTATTAATGTTTTTCCTGAACATAGTAAAAACTAACACAAATTAAACTAAAAGAAAAAAAAATGAAAAGTGCAGAAAAAAAGAAACCATTACAGAAAAAGGTAAAATAGAAATGAAAAAGAAAAAAAAAGAATGTTGTTGGGGGAAGGAATAAATACAAAAAGAAATAACTTTCCCCTTCACCATCAGATGTATAAGCAATTTTAGTGAGTTTTATTCTTTTAAGTATAACAAGTGATCTGTGCTTTCTATATCTCATCCTTTATGTATAAATAAATCTCAACATTTAAATTTATATCTTAATGGACTTCTGCTGGCAGAGATGCCGCAGACTCTTCACCCTTTCCAGGTTGGCTCCATAGGCCAGATATACGCACCCTGCAGGATGCATCTGGCCCGTGGGCCTTGAGTTTGACACCCTGTTCTAGAACTATGGGTTTTTATTTTCATTTTTTTTGCCCTGTCTCACAAAATCTCTCAAAACACTAATAATTCTTAAGAGACAAAAACTGTTTCATAAATCCAAAACAGCAAAATTATCCAGCTCACTCTTTTGGTTTGTTATTTGTATATCATTTTTAATTATTATGACATCATCAGAGCCACGGTGGCACAGTGGTTAGAATGCAGTACTGCAGGCTACTTCTGCTGCCTGCTGGCTGCCTGCAATTTGTGTCAGCTTTGGAAGTCGTATTCCACGCTGCCACGTATCCTGAGAAAGTGGGAGGGTGGTGATTTCATTTAAGTAGCTCTAAATAGACAAAATAAAATTCTTTTGTTAGTTCAAGGTCATTTAGTATGGTTCAGGATGAAATAAGGATCTTACTTTTGGACGGGTTGTGATTGGGCCATGTGATATGATGACGATCAGAGGGGGATGGATTTGTGGTTTGGGAAATTGGGGAAAGCTTGAAGAACTTTTAGTTTTGAGATTCCACAGATGTGCCAGGCGCTATTCTAATAAAGGTACTTTTGAGATACGTTTGTCTGGGAGCTATTGATTGGAATGGAGGTTTGCTGGAATGTTGACATTTTGGCAGTTCAAACCTCACGAGACTCAAGGATGACTCAGCCTTCCATCCTTCCAAGGTAGGTAAAATGAGGACCCAGATTGTTGGGGGCAAGAGGCTGACTCTGTAAACCGCTTAGAGAGGGCTGTAAAGCACTGTAAAGTGGTATATAAGTCTAAGTGCTATTGCTATCCAGTTTCATTTGTATATCTAATATAGAATCTTTTCCCACACCATTATTGTAGCCTGTCATTTTTAAAATCACCTTCAAATCAATCTCATTCTTGTCCAGTAAACTTATTCTTCTGTCATAACAGTTTTTAAGCACACTCTATCTATAATTGCAAACTTTTTGAAAATTAAGTTCAGAGTGCATTGTTTCCAAATATCCTTCAATAATTTGGTGCTAAAGTATTTTGCTCCATTCTGTCTTAGTAGGTAACACAGTTATTTAGTTGTTCACTTTAGTTCTTTAGTTGCAAGTTTTAGTTCCTTCTGATTCCCAGAGGTGGTACCCAGCAGGTTCTGACCAGTTCTGGAGAACCAGTAGCAGAAATTTTGAGCAGTTCGTCGAACCAACAAATACCACCTCTGACTGGAGATTTTCCAGTATCCTTCCCCTGCCACGTCCACCAAGCCACGCCCACAGAACCAGTAGTAAAAAATTTTGAATCTCACCATTGCTGATTCTCTCTAGAGTTTAACCTTTAAAATCCCCTCCTAATATGTTTTTTTTTTCAAGAATTCAAACCAAGAGCATTTTCCCATGGAAAGGATTAATATAATTAATTTCACAATCTTATTTTAAATCCATTCGGACTCTTAGTCCATTTGTAACTTTTCCAAAAATCAATCTTCTAATCACTCTTTTGCTGTTTATTAAAAAAAAAGTTCTGTTTAAAACTTCTTTCACTAAAGATTGAAGAACGTTCACCTGGTGGCCTAAAACCTGCAAAGGTTTTGTGAAGGTTCCTAATAGCAGTTAAAAAGCAATTTCTGGAAGTGATTAAGAAATGAAGCCCAGAGACCCTTTCATCCATATAGTCTGCATAATGACTGTGCATTTGATGGAAATCTCTAACGCCCCAGTCACTCAATTCTGTCAATTCTTCCAGGTAAATCAGACAGAAAATAGAACCAGATAAACTAATTTCTACTTTATTGTAAGGCTGCGCGAATGTAGTCTTCCAAGTCAAAAACTTTCTGCCTTTCCCTAAGGTCTATCCCAGATTCTGTTACAACTCAGAACAGAAACAGCTGTTTGGAGTAAAAATGACTGGTCTCATTATCTTTCCTTTTTTTAGGGGGAGAGAGATTTTCCCCGGCCAGAATTCACCAGCACTATTCCCATCAGTTGCCATCTTACCCCATCAGAGATGTTCAACATGTACTCTTGTTGGAAGTCCCTTTTTAATATTTATTTTTAATGCTGCTTAATAATAGCATATACACAGGGGTGGGATTCCACCGGTGTAACAACTGGATTGGTATCCTTTGCGCGTGTGCATAGCATTTCAAAACGCCTCCTTTTCAGCTAAAACCTTCTGCTGCAGCTACAGTGAGTAAAAACAACTGATCCGTGGCAATCCACTATGTCACACCAATCGGCTGAGGTGAAAAATAAAGGAATATAAGACAGACTAGAACAGGGGCAGGTGGTATGTATGTGTGTATGTAGGGGCAGGTATGTATGTATGTATGTATGCATGTATGTACATATGTATGTATGATCTGTTTTTACAAATAACCCAAGGTTCCTATTTTTCTCCATGGTAACAATCCTGTGAAGTGACTATTCCCTGAGACATACTGACTGGCCCAAGATCATCTAGTCGGCTTTCATGTAGTGGTGGGATTCTAACATTTTTACTACTGATTCTGTGGGGGTGGCTTGGCTTGGTGGACATGGCTTGGTGGGCATGGCAGGGGAAGGTTACTGTAAAACCCCCATTCCCTCCCCACCCTACTAACCTGCTTTCCAGCTCTGTTCTCCTGTGCAGGGCAATAAAAGAAGACCCAGCCAGTCAGCTGGGACTAAGGAGGCAGAGAATAGTTGGTGGTGGGACCAGTCAGAGATGGTATTTGCTGGTACTCTGAACTACTCAAAATTTCTCCTACCGGTTCTCCAGAACTGGTCAGAACCTGCTGAATACCACCTCTACTTTCATGGTTTATATGGGATAAATTCAGTCTTCTGCTTTCTACCATAATTCTTAATTTCTGCCTTAATTACTAGACCAAGGGACTTCAAACTTGCCAAGTTTAAGACTTGTGGACCAACTCCCAGAATTCCTGAGCTAACATGACTGGAGGAGGAATTCTGGGAGTTGAAGTCCACAAGTCTTAAAGCTGTCAAGTTTGAAGACCCTTGTACTAAACCAAACTGGCTCTAAAGCTTCATTTTGAGATAAAGATTCCCTCATTTTTAGCCCCTAATTACCATATATATTTTTCCTGATAACAATATAGAAGCATTGTTGTTTTCCCCTGCAATAATTCCCAACTTGGTTGTCCTTCCTGATGTTTTTCCATTCATCCACTTAGCTTTTCATACATAGTCTCATAGGCACACAGACATTGACTTATATTTTGCCTACCGTGGCTGTCTATGCCAGAGGTAGTATTCAGCCAGTTCTGGCAGGTTCTGGAGAACCAGTAGCGGAAATTTTGAGAGAGAATGGAGCTGGAAAGCAGGTTAGTGGGGTGAGGAGGGAATGGGATTTTGCAGTATCCTTCCTCCAGGAGTCAGGTGGAAATGGGGATTTTACGGTATCCTTCCCAGGCCACGCCCACCAAGCCATACCCACAGAACCACTAGTAGTAAAAATTTGAATACCACCACTGATCTATACTTAATGAGAGCTCAACCTGGAAAGATGAAAAAGGCAAACGATGAAAACCATGATTTAATCACTTGTAGATTCAGCTGCTGTTAAGGAAGAAACAGCAATATCAATTCTAAAAAATGAAATCATCAGTATGTGAAATGATTTGAATGGAATAGAGGTTATATACCTACAACAGCCTGTCTAGCTAATTATCAACCACATCTGTCAAGGCAGGTGGACATTTGCCATGATGACATCTGAATTTCTTTCTTTTTGTAGGTAATTGGCTCTAATGACTAATTGACCAGTGTGATGAAGAAGCCTTCATTTTATCTAAATCTCTTTAGTAACCATCCCTAATTAAAGAAAGCAACTTATACAGCAAGAAAAAAAGGCTTCAGAGATAGCAACTGCTGAAGAAAGCTACTGAAAAGCTTTCAGAGATTAATTAAGTCATTAACAGGAAAGAAAACTTTTCATTGCACAGTTTTATAATTTTCTGTATTTCTTAAGAGCAGTTTATCATCCGTGCCTTTTATCTGGACATTGTGCTCTTCAGTGTAAAGATGCTAATATACAGTAGGTCATCTTTGCCACCAATGAATGTATTGGAAACCAAGTGTCTGCTTTTGTAATCATCATTTAGATTTTTTATCCTGCCTTTATTATTTTTATAAATAATAATTATAATTAATTCCCTTCCTAACATTTGCCCACTCTGTGAATTGACTTTGGCAGAGAGTGGGGGGAGGGGGGAGGAAGAAGGAGAGAGAGAGGGAGGGAGAGGGAGGAAAGGAGAGGAGAGGGAGAGAGAGGGAGAGAGAGGGGGAAGGAAAGGGAGGGAGGGAGAGGGAGGGAGAGAGGGAGAGAGAGAGAGAGGAAGGGAGGGAGGAGAGAGAGAGAGAGAGAGAGAGAGAGAGACTGACTCAAGGTTATCCAGCTGGCTTTCATGCCTATGGCAGGATTAGAACTCTTGGCCTCCTGGTTTATAGCCCGGTTCTTTAACCAAAAGACAAAACTACCTCTCCATTTTTTTTATTCTATTCACTAGTGTTCAAGTCTCAGAGATTGCCTGGATAAGACCAGTGGTGCGCGTCAACCGGTGTAACAATCAGTTCAGTGAGCATGCACAAAGCATTTTAAAAAGCCCATTTTCAACTCAATTATTTACCTTCTGCTGCACCCCCAGTGAGTAAAACAGCTGATGCGCAGCGAACCTCTCTGCCACATGAATCAGCTGTGCTAAAAAAACCAGGAAATAAAGCACAGGAAAGAACAGGGGCGGATGGGTGTGGCCAAATGCTAATCAGAACTACCAGTTTGCCCGAACTGATCCGAACTGGTAGAATCCCAGTCCTGAATAAGACCCTTCAGTTTGAAGGGCAAGGTTTTTTCAGAAGAGCCTTCTTCCTAGGGCTGAATTAAAGTGACTGGCCAAAGGTCACCCAGCTAACTTCATGTCTAAAGTAGAACTAGAACTCAGAGTCTCCTAGCTTTCTCGCCTGATGTCTTAACCACTCTCCCAACTGGCTCTAAAATACACGTTTTGTATTTTCCTGTTCTTCTCAGCAATAGCATGTAAGTACATTTAAACCTGAATCTCTGTATAAATGCCTGTGTTTTTGCCAACTGCTTATCTTACCTAGGGACACAGTAGCTCAATGGCTGAGCTTGTCGATCAGAAGGGCAGCAGTTTGGCGGTTCGAATCCCTAGCGTCGTGTAATGGAGTGAGCTCCCGTTACTTGTCCCAGTTTCTGCCAACCCAGCAGTTCGAAAGCACGTAAAAATGCAAGTAGAAAAATAGGGACCACTTTGGTGAGAAGGTAAAGGCATTCCGTGTGCCTTCGGCATTTAGTCATGCCGGCCACATGACCACGGAGACGTCTTCGGATAGCGCTGGCTCTTTGGCTTTATAATGGAGATGAGCACCGCCCCCTAGGGCTGGAAATGACTAGCACATATGTGCAAGGGGAACCTTTACCTTGTATCTTACCTATTTCTCATTTCTCTGCTTCTACTTCTCAATTAAGAATGTAACTGTTAAACTGGTTGATGTGTAGAGCATGGGATATAGCATTTTCAGGAGAAGAGGGGAAAAATTGCAAAAATGGACAAAAGAATTGAAACCAAATTTAGTTCTGTTTGCACACACACACACACACACACACATACACACACACACACCTTTATTGCATTTCCCAGTACAGAATCATTTTGGAATCTTCCCGTTTGCATCTAATCTGGAAGAATATTTTTGAATGATTGCAATAATATTATATGACCGATTATCCATTTTGCTTTATTTTGTGCCAATAAAGGAGAATATAGGGTTGAAATGACGGATCCTTGGTGCCAGAAGAGAGTGAGGCTTATGGAGAGGAGAAGAGGAAGGCTGTGGGGTCCTTGGTGCTCTCTGAACTTCGTTGTTTTCTTGCAGACATTTCATTACCCAAAGTAGGTAACATCATCAATGCTAGTCCTTTGTGATGTATTTTGTCTTTTAAGGTGTACTCCTATGTGACTCTGTTTGTGGATGCACATGTGTGCATGTGGCAATCCTTTTTCTAAAATAGATTAAACTAAAGCTGATTAAAGGCAAACAGATTTTTTTAAAAAAAGTTAGAAGCAACTGAATTCATAGACATGATTTGGCCATCTCCTGTAGGCTAGAAATGAAGACAAGGTGAATTCTACATAGTTCTCCCTTACGCATGACAAAACCAGCTGTGTGATTTTGACCCACTCATTCTTTCTCAGCCCAGCCCACTTCTCCGGGATGTTCTGATGGAGGAAATAGGAAGCGCAACCCGCTGCCATTTTTTTCCAATTCTATGGGTGATTTTCCTTCCCTATTTTTCTTGATTACACCCCTCGTGTCGCTGCACAATCTGGCTGCCATGGCAAGAAATTAAATGAAACACAGAAGCAGCCCGTGTGCCCTGAATATGCTGCAGACTTTCCACCGTTTGATCATTTCTCATTTTCCATTACAATGCTTTGTGCAATTGTGCAGATTTGCTCCTGATAGTCTCCTTGCTGAGAAATGAAATGAAGTACGAAGCAATCATGCGCCGTTGCTATAGGGAATAGATTGTTGGGCAATTTTCCTCTGAGCTCGGTGGAGTTGAGGTGGGGTATGGGTGATGGGACAACTGTGCAAAACCCAAGAAGAAAAATAAATCCAGCCATGAAACTTTGCAAACGTGAATAGAGGTAGTCCTTGACTTACAACCATTCTGTCAGTGTTCCAGAAAACCTCCACTCCAACCAGTAACTCTGAGACAGGCACCTTCTCAAAAGTTCTGGTTTAATTGGATAGTAAACTGGCACATCCGGGGAATCCTGAACCTGAAAGTTCTGGGCTTCTTTGCAATAAGTAAAAACTACAAATCCACCCCCTGCACTCATCATTGCATCACATGCCCCAATCACCATCCATCCCAACTTGAGACTTCCCCTCACTTAAGTGCAGAATAACATGATCTTGGCTTAGAAAAAGAATGTTGTTATGTCTAATTACATACACTCCAAAAAATTCCCCCCTCCCAATTTCCCAGGCTCAAAATGTGGCAGCGTGGGAGCATCTGGTCTCAATATGGCTCCCAAAGCTGACACATTCATTTTTAGCCACCGTTCAAAGTTACAACGGCACTGGGAAAAGTGACTTCGGACCACTTTTTGCAGTTACAACCTTTGCAGCATCCCCATGATCATGTGATCAAAATTCAGGTGCTTGGCAACAGGTTCGTACTTATGTCCATTGCTGCGTCCCAAGGTCAGGTGGTCCCCTTTTGCGATCTTTTGATAATCAAAGTCAATGGGGGCAACCAGATTCATTTAACAATGTGGTACTAATTTATCAACTTATTATTGCCTTTATTGTCAGAGTACAACATGTCTACAGTGAGATTGGCTGAGCCTCCCATCATGCACCCCTCCAACACAACTCACAATGAGGACAGAAGTCCTTACCCCACACCCAATCTTATTACACTAAGTGACCTTGTTGCATAACACGCCAGTCCCCGCAAGTGATATCCTACTATGTTGACATGAAGTTATTTTCCGTTCAGGAGTCTGACAGCCCACGGGTAGAAACTGTTCTTCAGCCTGTTGGTGCAGTTGGCTATGCTTCTATATTTCCTACTTGATGATAGGGGAGTGAAGAAGTGCTGACTGGGGTGTAAATCATTCCTGAGAATTTTCCTCACTCTTCTAAGGCAGCGAGCCCTAGAGAGGTCATCTAGTGCCATCAGGGAACAGCCCACAATGTTTTGTGCTGTGCTCACCACCATCTGTAATATCTGTCTATCTGCGGCTGTCAAGTCAGCATACCACACCATAATGCAATATGAGAGGACGCTTTCTATTGTGGACTGGTAAAAGGAGGTCATCAGTCATTTTTCCACTTTATTCTTTTGCAAGACCCTAAGGAAATGGAGTCTCTGTTGGGCCTTTTTGTCCACCTGGGTTATGCTGTTTTTCCAGGTAAGATCTTCACTGAGGTAGATTCCCAGGAATTTAAAGGAGGAAACTCTCTCCACACAGCCCCCTCGATGTAAAGTGGGGCGGGTTCCTCTCTCTTCTTCTGGAAATCTAACACCATCTCTAATTGTAGTGATTCACTTAACAACTATGGCAAGAAAGGTCATAAAAACTCACTTAACAAGTGTTTAACTTAACAACATAAATGTTGCTGGTCAATGGTGGTCATAAGGTGAGGACTTAATAAGTGCATCTTATGGTCCAAAAATATGGTAATGATCATCCAAGATCATGTAGGTTGTGATCTCTTTGCTAATCATCCAGGGTCATCTTAGAGCTGTCTTTCAACTGGGCATTAAAATATGCAACTCCTAAGAAATAATGGAGAGTATTTTTCATGTCATTATGCTAAGTGGAAAAAGAAAGGTAATGATTAGTGATGATCCTACTAAATAAATTATCTGCAAATGAGAACTAATAGTTCTATTCTGGGAGATCTATCAAGAGTCTAAGAATTGCTTTCCTGGGTGACATCTGTCAACTGAAGTAATTTTTGCAGACGATCCGCCTTCCTGCTTCTCATCCTTTCACCTAATCCCAATTGAACAGGGTTATTTTTCCCCTTTACAAATCCATTTGGACATCAATGTCTAAGTGCCTTTTTCAAAAAGCAACTTGGACTTTGCTTTTCCTAGAAGACATTTTGCTTCTCATCCAAGAAGCTTTGAAGAAAAACAAAGTCCAGTTGCCTTTTGAGGAAAAAAAAAACACCTTTGGGACAACCATGACCTGGATGACTTGAGAATCTCCGTAGACATTTGGACCAAGTTCCAGCATCATGGGCAGTGGTGGTATGGTACTGAACCAGTAATTTTAAAAAAGCCTTCGACAATCAGCTGAGTGACTGTTATAAGCATTCAAAAATGAAACAATAGACTTTTGATAATCTGAGTTATAGGATGCTTTATTAGGGAAAATACTGCAGTATTGGACTCAGTTCACTCTAGAAAAGAAACATTTTCTAAGAGGAAGGAGATACCCTCCTTTCAGTGAATACACCTTATATAGGTTTATCAAATCATATAGTTACATAATACTTCTTTTTTCCATATATGGACGTTACAACCTTCCATAGAAAACTTCCAATATTTTCAGATTTCCTGTTTTTCACATTCCAGAAAAATTATAAGGAAACATTAATATTCCTTAGTGTGACATTTATAATGTCAGAGTGCCCTAGCACAAATGTCCTGTAACCTATGCCAAAGACAAACTTCGCAATCCAACATATTTGTTTCACAAAAACATATTTCTCAACTTTTCTGTCCTTTTAAAAGGTCAGGCTACGGACACAAAATGGCTACAGTCTGGTTCTGTAGTTTCTCAAGTATAATATTCAAATTTTACTTATAACAGTGACAATCAACTGAGAGGAGAAAGAAGAGAAAAGCACAGGATTGGCTCTCCCACTCACCCCTATGCTTTTCTCTTCTTTATCCCCTCAGGTGATTGGCACTGCAGGCCTCAGCTGGTGTGGGGAAAGTTTGTGGAGGTAATTCCCCATTGAGAGAATGAGTGCACACAGTGAGACGTAGTGAGAGTAATGTTGAATAACACACACATAGCACACAGCTACACTGTATAGTAAAATGTAGGTTTTACTTCCAATAAACGGTTAAGCAAAGTCTAACAAACAGTCCAAGTCATACACGGTTATAGCAGTCAGTTTTCAGTCCAGGGATAATCCAATAACAAAGTCCAGTATCGAAAACAGTTCAGTAATAGACTCACATCAATCCAAGAATAACAATGATCAGCAACAGTCAATAGGGAAAAATGCAGGAACCAAAAACAGCAAACATCAGAACATCAACCAACTAATAACTAGCAACACTCTGGGAAACCAGGTTTCTGGCTCCATCTTATGGCCGTTTGAGGAACCATACCCAATTACAATTTTAGCATTCCCTTAAAGAGACAGTATTAAAATGTCTATCCTGGTTTATATATTTCCAACCCAACTGTTAGGTGACTTACATTCCTAACAAAGCTGCGCACGCATGTCAGGTGCATGTGCACACATGCACGATCACCAAACCAGTAGTGGAACAGGTAGGATTCCACTGCTGATCATGGGTATATTTTTATATTTGCAAGTCAATAGAATTCCAACAGGAGAAAATATTGCAGTTAAGGATTGATCTGGGGAATCCTTAGTGCTCTCTGAGCTTTGTTTGCAGATGTTTCGTTGGCGAACTAGATAACTTCGTAAGTGCCAATGAATGTGGGTAGTTTCTCCCACATTCTGTTTATATATTGGGAGTCTTGGAGGAGGGGAAGTTTTCTGCTTGCTACTTTCTTGATTAGAACATTGTTTTCTGCTTAATTGTTTGCCTAGTGTTAATCCCTGATTATCTGGGTATTGATTGTTAGAGAGAGAGGGGTGTTCTGGTCTTTTTTTTTCCTTAGCTTTTTTTATAGTCTCTTTTGAATGGAATGTAAATGTGGTTTATTTCTATAATGAATTGTCAGAGTATGCTCTTTCTCACCAGTAGCATGGAGAACTATCAGCAAATCAATGTGGCTTGCTGAACAAAACCCTCAGCTTATTCCAAAACACACATTCTTTTTCTGTATTTGTGAAAAGCAAAGTTAGAAAGAGAGAGACAAAAAAAATACCAACAATAATTTTTGTAAACAACACCGTGTGACAAGAAGTTATGTGAAAGTGAAGGTATTGACTAAAAGCATAAACAGAGGCATTTAAGAATGCCCTCCTTCATCCTGATGTCAACAAGAGAACAAACTTTCAATTTTATCCATATTTCTAATGCTTATGTAATAGCAGTTCTGCATTTAGGTTACTATCCAGTGGCAAATGATTTGCTGTTTTAAATTTGCTGGACTGAAAAAAAAAAAAATACTAGCAGAAGAACTGGTCACAACCACAAGTCTTCCATCCATAATAGAATATCCTGTGATAATAGTCTTGAAATTCTAAGTTTGAATCGTTTAGAACTGCAAGTTTTAATAGTAAAGTAAGGGGTCTGTGAATAACCACTTTAAACTTAATGTAAACTGTTTTAAGCTCCATTGTAGTGTGTGTGTGTGTGTGTGTGTGTGTATGGGCATGGGAGAAAGCAACAACAAGAGATAAGCCTCCTTTGACCAACATGACGGAAGCAAAAAAAAACAGAGCTAATGATGGATGGGAGGCAGTTGAGAGGGCCTATCACGTGTGCAAGCGCTAAATTGATTAATGTTATATAAAGGCAAAGATCTCTGTAATGGTAGCTTAATACTCTGATAATGTCAGCAGAGGCTGACAAAAGCTTAGTAAATATATTAAGTGTAATTTTAAGTTCTGGAGATCGAGGATGTCTGTTTCTTCTCTTACAAGAATACCTGGAACTCGTATTTTTAGAATAGTTTGTAACACACACACAGACACACACACACACACACACATAAAACAAACTATTCTAAAAATATGAGTTCCAGGTATATTTGTAAAAGAAGAAACAGATATTTTGCCATCTCTGGAATTAAAATTATATTTACTTCCTAAGCTTTCATCAACCTCTGCTGACATCATCAGAGTATTAAGCTACCAGATAGGCAGATAGGCAGGCAGACAGACAGATAGATGATAGAGAGATAGAGATGGATGATAGATGGTAGATAGATAATAGATGATATAGAGATAGATAGAGATAGATGGATACAGTAGTGGGATTTGGCTGAACTGGTTGTTGGAAGAAATCATTAGGGCAGAGAACTGGTTGTTAAATTATTTGAATCCCACCACTAGATAGATGATCGATAGATAGATAGATAGATAGATAGATAGATAGATAGATAGATAGATAGATAGATAGATAGATAGATAGATAGATAGATAGATAGATAGATAGATGCATTATGTATGTGTATGTGTGTGGGGGTGTATGTATGGGGAGGAAAAATCTGCTAGCCCGGGATTATCTCATCATTTGGAAGACACCCACTATGTCCTTTGCTTCTACGGTAGCTTTTGCTTGTCAAATGCTAACAGCTTTTCTCCAGTAGAGAGGAAAAAGAACACTATCTAGCACCCTAGTGCTCAGGTTCATCACTGTGTCTTGCTACCAATTTCTTGTCATAGCAAATAGCTTGCATGATGTTTGTTTGATTCTGAAGCCACACTTAAGCACACATATTGTAGCTCTCCAGTGCTGCTTGTAAATATAGCTAAGCTGCTCCCTAGCATCTACCACTTCACAGTCCATGCTGAGCTTCTTTGGGACTGAGAGGATCTGAACAGTACTGTCTTGAATTTGCAAAGCAAGCAGATAACACGTTTCTGGTTTGGTTTGGTTTCTGGTGGTTTTGTTTTTTCTGCATCTTAGCAGTCAGGATTTGAGCTCTTAGGAGAGTGCAAAATTCATCTGTCCTCAGAGTAAAATATTTTGTCAGATGCTAACTATTATTAGAAGTTTACCAAGTCCTCTCTTCTTCAATTAGTTGGGATGCTGGGCTCGGAATGGAGAATTTCACTTCTAAAAATCCAAGTGTTTAGAAAAAGCTATTCTAGAATTGATTTTTTTTTGGCAGCCAAACATGTTCTGCATATTTGGAATATGGAGTATGGAATATTTTTTTTTCATTCTCGAACCATCTGCCATGCAACAGGTTTTATAAATGCCCTCAAATTTTGAAGTACAAGTATACATTGTGAAATTAGGTCAGCTGCAGCTTTTGTTGTTGGTGTTGTTCAGTCACTAAATCATCTCCAACTTTTCACAACTCCATGGACCATAGATAGCATCATGCCAGACCACGCTGTCCTCCACTGTCCCCCAGAGTTTGTCCAAATTCATATTCATTGCATGGTTGGCACTATTTAACCATCTCATCCTCTTCTCCTTTGGCTTCCCATCTTCCCCAACATCAGGGTCTTTTCCAATGAGTCCTCTCTTCTCATTTAATGGTCAAAGTATTTGAGCTTCAGCTTCAATATCTGTCCTTCCAGTCAGAGTTGACCCTCTCTAACCATCTCATTCTCTGCTGTACCTTTTTTCTTTGCCCTTCTATCTTGCCCAGCCTCAGGGTCTTGGAGTCCTCTCTTCCAAGGAAATGGCAAGCCACCCCAGGATCCTTGGAGAGTACCAAAAAGCTAAAAAAAAAAACAAAAAAAAACCACATGCCAGAACTACTTATTAGTATCTTTTAAACATTACCTTTCATTTAATTCAAAACATAAAAGGAGAATAATATTTTATTCATATTTGGCTCATACTCCAAGCATCGTTTGAAAGGTGATGGGAAGGGCATCAGGAAAATAACGTTTTCTCCCCTCTCAAACTGCGTGGCATAATCAGAGGCAGAAACAGAAAAAGAGAGGTGTGAGTGGGTGTGAATTGTTTACTCCCAATACGTACAACAAAGCTTTGCATCTCTTTTTTAAGAGATCAAACTGTTAATGTTTTCACTGCTGTTTCCCAACAATTCTATATTCTGCTACAGTCTATATTTTTAGAGTTAGCTCACCAGATGATTTCCAGAGTTAGTTGATTAATGGATGAATCACTTCAATTGACTTTTTTCCTGGTAATTACATGGATAAGACCTTATTGTTTTCTTGACAGCAATATGAAAATGGTTTGCCATTCTATTTTATTTATTTTCTTTTTTTTTTTTAGCTCTAGACTTTATCTCAGACCCCCCCTCCCCCCAATCTAACTGGGGGACCTAGGACAACTCAGTGCAGCCAACTTGGCACAGCCAACTTACTATGGCCAAATTGGCTGCAGAACAACTCGTCACAGTCAATTTGTTGCAGAACACTAATATTAATGAAATGGTGGAATAGAATCATTTAAGAAAGGATGCCAACGGAGGGACAAAATGAAATGTGAATGGCAAAAATTAATAATAATTTTTAAAATTCCTCTAAACACTTAAATTGAAAGGTTGAATTGTCATGTAGCAAGTTGTCTCACAGTTAATTGGTTAAAGCATTTCATCCTGTGGCAAGTTGGCCATAGTGAGTTGACCATGGTGAGTTGGCCATGGTGAGTTGCCCATACCAAGTTGTCCCATTCCGCCAACTGGGTACGTCAATGATTAGCTTTTTTTTAAAAAAAAATGTCAAACAGATGCAAACAAACAAATAAATGACTAAATGAATATTGAAACTATGCAGATTTTGAAAGGGTTTTTCTTTGATACTTTGGACAAGGCACTCCCTTCTATAATGGATCAAAAGTGTGGCCATTCTGAACAATGAAATAAAGATGGCATGGAGCTTTATTTCACATCTGGAAAGGTGATAGTAGAGTTCCAGTATTTGAAGGGCTGTCTCAAAGAAGAGGGGGTCAACCTATTTGCTAAAGCACCTGAAGGCAGGACAAGAAACAATGTCTCAGCTGATCCTTGAGTCTTAAAGATTTGTCTTATCACATTGAATAAAGACACCAGGTTTTGTAGAAACACTCAATGATGGTTTATTCCAGGAATAAGCAAACAGCAAAAAATCTTTCCCCCAGCAAGAATGGCTCAAAGCCAAGTAAGGTTAGCACTGAAGTAAGCTCTCCAGCTCTTTTTATTTACATAATAGCCACAGCCTCACCTACATGCAGTTGCTACATCCCTGGCCCTGCCTAACCTATTATCCCCTTTTGCTATTCCTCACATCCTTGCAATCGCCTATTTCCCTATGCCCACCTTGTCTAACCGTTCCCCACCTCGTGCACCCTCAACTTCCTCCCAACTCACCCCCACATGCCCCTAAATAATCTCCAACTGGATTTCTTCGCATCGTCTGCCTCTCCGGTAGCTCAATTGTCAGTGTCCCAGCTGGCAGCCACCAGCTTCTGCCTCTCTGGCCACTCAGCTGTCACTTCGCCTCTGTGTCACATTTGTGACATCAGATGCCACACAATGGAGGCAGCAAGGCAGACGGCTGAAGAGAACTCTAGCCAGGATTTCGAGGACTGAAGAGGACTCCCTCTGGTACTTTGATGGGCTCCAAAGCAAATGATGCAGCGCTCAGAGCCCAACACAATGGATGGAAAACAATTGAGAAGAGCCAGTCTAGAACTAAAGAGAAATTTCCTGACAGTCAGAACAATAACCAATGGAATTCCTTTAGATGTTTTGAGTGCTCCAGCACTGGAGTCCTTTAAGAAGAGAGCCATTTGTTTAAAATGGTATAGGGTCTCCTGCTTGAGCAGGGGTGGATTAGAAGACCTCCAAAGTACACTACAGCTCTTTCTGTTAATTTCTGTTAATGTCTTCATCCTCATCATTTTTTTTTTATGCGTCTTAGCAGGGAGACCAAATGTGAATAAACCAAGAAGTTAGTGAAAACCTAGCTTGAAAAAAAACCCAAATCATTTTGAAGATACGACATAATTTCATTTGCCTGCATGTAATAAACAGCATAATTTAATTTAACAACCAATTCATCTGAACCGGTGTGAACCGACTGCACACCACCACTACATCTCTCTCTATATATATATATATAAAAGCAAAATACCACTAATGCAACATCACAAAATCTCCACAACCGTAAAGCCTCCAAACTTGAAATTTGGCACGTATGTTCCTCTTGGCTTCTAGGTGCTCACTAAGAAAGGATTTTTTTTGGAATGACCATCAGAGAATTAGTATTTTCTACATTATTATTAACATGCTCTGATGCTAAGGAGTTCTAACCCCCTTCCCCATGTGAAAAGAAATCTGTTTCAAATCCAAAGCACAAGCAGAGGAGAGGAGTTTCAATTTTAGTTTCACAGCACCAAGCAGCTTTACTACATAACAGTTGAGCTAAGCCACGCCCAGTCTCCTTGCAGTCTCCTTCTTATTCACATAGCAAATACTGCTTCTGTTTCTAAACAGTCCTCAACTCTCTCAAACACTGACAGGATGCTAGTCAGATGAATACCGATGGATACCAGTAGGCAAAGGAAGAATTCCCCCCTTATTTTCCTTCCCACAAACTAAGCCCGATCACATAGTTTTGTAGCGAAGCACAGGTATCGAGCTAGTATATCATAATAAATAGATCTATATATCTAGGCAATCCAGACAATCAATATAGAACTAAGGAGAAACTTTCTGACAGTGAAAACTATTAATGAGTGGAATGACTTGCCTCTAGAAGTTGCTCCAACACTGGAGGTATTAGAGATTAGATAGCCATTTGTCTGAAATGGTAGTCTCTTGCTTGAGCAGCGGATTGGACTAGAAGACCTTCAAAGTACCTTTCAACTGTTACTCTAAGGTTTCTGCCCACAAGCAATTCTTGAATATAAATATTTCCAAAAGTAATATACTTCCCACGAACAGAGGCAGTTTCTTTGGAAACATGACACATGGTTCTCCCGCTGTTGATCTTCAGACAGAAGGTTCCATGGTTAAATAAATCTCTTCAGTATTTGTTGTCATATTTGCAAAGGTGTTTTCATTAGCAGGAAACTTCTGGATAGTTTTTTTTTTTCTTATTCAGCTAAGACTTTGGATGTAAATCAAGAAACCACTGGAGACAATTAATGCACCTACTTTAAAGTATACATCAGAGGGGAAAAACTGATGTGTTAGTGGAATCTATTTTCTCAGGTTCATTTATTAAAAAGAAATCTCTCCCCCATCATCCAGCTATCCCAAGTGCCTATCCTGAGCAACTGCTGTTGTTTGTCATGCTGCATCTAACATGTTGCACCAAAGTCATTTTCAACACATGCATGCATGCGTGCACACACACACACACACATACACACACAGTTGTGAGTAAATGCATGTCAGTATGGGGGTGGAAAGAAATTCAAATTGAGGAAATCCAGATTTTTACAAAGATGAAAATGGGATAGAACAGATCACTTCCCCCCTTCACAACTAGTATCATTAGTAGGATCAGTGGGATGATAAGACACAAGGTACTTTCATTTTCCACAAAACTTCGATGGGTTGAATGAACAATCAGTTTGGAGTCATTGTGCACCATAAAGCTCCAAATTCAGCTCCCTGTGAATTTGATTGATCCTTACCTAGTGCCAATTTAGCTTGGACTATTACGGTAGTTTCTCAGATCGTTGTCTATTGGTAACAAGAATAAATTCTAAATGCTTTGAACTCAAGTCCTGTTCCTGATTATCTGTGCTGACATTTTATAGAACAGAATAACAGAGTTGGAAGGAACACTGGAGATCTTCTAACCCAACCCCTTCCTCAGGCAGGAAATACATGCGTGTTTGTATGTATACACACACCCATTCATAGACACGCCCATAATTTTATTCAAGAGTTTTAAAAAAAGTATAAAAACTAACATAAAGGGAGGGGGAAAAAAGAGAAATTGAGATGTGTGAGAAAGGGAAAAAGTAAAAAAATAAATAAAGATACAAAGAAGTAGCTTTTGACTTGTAAATATCATTATAAGTTTACAACTCTATGGTTATCTCTACTCTATTATGTCTAAATATTCAAAGCATAATTCACAAGTTCATCCCTTTTGTTTCCCTCAAAAGCAGGTTTCCATGTGAGGACCAGTTATGAAATGATACCGGTTTGGACTGGTTCACACAAACCGGTAGTAAAAAAGCTCAATCAGTTGAGAGGAGAAAGAAGAGAAAAGCACAGGATCGGCCCTCCCATCCACCCC
This sequence comes from Bungarus multicinctus, assembly GCA_023653725.1. Taxonomy (NCBI): domain Eukaryota; kingdom Metazoa; phylum Chordata; class Lepidosauria; order Squamata; family Elapidae; genus Bungarus; species Bungarus multicinctus. The sequence goes on from CM042849.1 coordinate 62,161,835, forward strand.
TGAGCTTTTCTCTTCTTTACCCTCTCAGCTGATTGGAACAGCAGAGCCTCAGCTTGTGTTTGAAAAGCTGTATTCGCACACATGTTAGGGGCGCATGCCTGCGCACAAGCGAAATGCACAATCACCAAACCGGTAGGGAAATTGAATCCCACCACTGGTGAGGACCCAGCCTGAATGACCTATGCAACAAGAGTCTTTTGCACAGAGAGATGGAGTTTCTTTCTAGATCAAACATTGTACACAAGAATGTAATTTTGACTGAGTCTATTTTAATATTATTGTTCTGGATCGATTAATTATCAAGCATCTCCTTGGTTTGTTGGCTGTGTGATGACTAAGTAATTAAGTAGAATGGGATAAAAAAAATTGTTAGAATTCCACCAGTTACCCCAATTAAATCATAAGTCTCGAGCCAAACTTCCAAAACTTCAAAATGATTTATTGGGAGTTAACATGTCCAGCACTGCCTGGGTGTAGCCGACTCTGAGAAAAATAATTCATTGTCACCCCACCCCCTGGGTGTATCATAATTCATATTCTCCAATGGGACACATCCATAGCCAAGAGTCATCAATCATGCTCTCCAGTTAGAATTTTGCACAGCAGAAACTTCAGTCCCTAGTTACTATCTTTGAAAACATTTATGGAATGCATTTTCGATTTCCAAGCTGCTGCACTGCTCTTTCAAACCCCTTTCCCCCATCCCTTTCTGTTGGCAACTCTAAAAGGACCATAGAAATATTTTATGAGTTGACACAAATATTCCAAGTTTACCTTAAATACTGATGACTTACCTAGGCATATCATGCAGTTTCCTCAGTATGGTACAAAAGTTTATTTGCACTCCATTTTTTCCTGATAACTTTTTGGTTTCTGAATTTATCCTAGCTACATGGTCCCTCTCAGTACTGAACCAAAACCTACTTTGTGTAGCTTTTTAGATATACTAAGGTCAGTTAAATGGAAGTTATGTTCATCTGAAAACAAGCTGGTGCTTGAACTTCTTTGCAATATCTTTTTATAAATCATGACACTGTAAAAATAACAATTAAAGCCACGATTCTTGTGCATCTTGTCTACTGACAGCTTGCTGGTAGGTGGTGAGTTTGACTGATTGATTGGCTGGGCTGAATAATTGCAATAGAGAAACAAACTGTTGTTTACAAAAAATAAAACAGACACTCACAACGAGTAAATAAACTAAGCAAGGAAGCAAGCAAGAAGTGGTTAATAGATTATGATTAATCTGTAGATTAATGAAAAGGCATGGTGATGCAGTGGTTAGAATGCATGATTGCAGGTTAACTCTGCCCACTGCTGGGCAGAGGCTGCCACATTTAGGCTGCCACATTTAGTGCTTGGGAATTTGGGAGGGGGGATTTCATAGTGAGGTAGAAGTTTAGATACAACAACATTCTTCTCAGAGAGTCAAGGACAAGTTAGAACAAACAAACTTAGAACTAAGGAGAAATTTCCTGACAGTTAAAACAATTAATCAGTGGAACGCCTTGTCTCCAGAAGCTGTGAATGCTCCAACACTGGAAATTTTTAAGAAGAGATTGGACAACCATTTGTCTGAAGTGGTGTAGGGTTTCCTGCCTAGACAGGGGGTTGGACTAGAAGACCTCCAAGGACCCTTCCAACTCTATTATTCTATTCTATTCTATGCTATGCTATTTGAGGCAAAGCAACAGAGCAAAAGATAAGGACATCTCTGAAAGAGGAATTAATACTACTTTGGAGTAGTCATTCTGCTTTCCACATTTAGAGCACTCTTCCAGATACATTTCAAAGACAGCCCTATGTAGAACACATTGCAACAGTCAAGAACTGAAAGCAGGTATTATAGTTCATTTCTATAATGTTTTCAGATTAGCTATAATATTATTAAATTAACCACCTCTTGATTTGGAACTCAGAAGTAGCCTGATGAAGTGAGTTGTAGCTCATAAAAGCTTATATCTTTTAATATAAAGCTTATAGCTTTAAATAAAATTTGTTAGTCTGAAAAAAACCCATCATATTTCTCCTACATAATGGTCTTGAACTGGGAACATTTTTAATCTGGAAGAGTCTGTTAGTTTCAATTCAGCACAAAAGGTAACAGTATGTATCAAAAGGTTCTCTATTTTCTACTATACTTGAGTTCACATCTTCAGTCCACAAGAAAACACAATCACTTGAAAACTTTCTTCCATACGTGGTGGTCTTGTACAGAAGCTCAAAAATATTGGCATAAAATTAGAAATTGGCTGGAGGAAATGACAAGAGAACAGATTGAATTTAAACCAGAGTCCTTTCTATTAGGGATCTTTGATAAACAACTCCCCCAAAAAGTGAAATATATAATAATACATATTTTGACAGCGGCCAGATTGGCTTTTGCACAATGTGGGAAACAGCCTCATGTTCCATCAGAGGAAATGATCATTCAAAAAATTTCAAGTTGTACAGAAATGGACAAATTAACTTTGGCATTAAAAGATAAAGACACTTCAATGCATTACGACAGCTGGAACTGCTGGTACAAATGGATAGACCAAAGATAAATTACACACCAAAAGGCAAAAAAAGTTATGATAGAATCGTAGTAGTGATATACATATATATGTAAGGATTAACTATATATATGGCATAAAATAAGGAGAAAAAGGAGATCCCACAAACTGTTGAGGATGAAAGTGCTTTTAATCGTTTCCTGTCTTTTTCTTTCTATTCGTTTTTTTTTTTTTTCTCTCACATTTATGTATGTGTTATTTGGCTATTTTAATTGTAAAATCAATAAAGTATATTAAAAAAAAGAAAGAAAATGTTTGTACACTATTGCGGACATGGCTAATACTTACATTTTTGTATATAATTTTCCTGGAGGTGCATTTTTTGTGTTAGAATAGAATGAATGAGCTGGAAGGGACCTTGGAGGTCTTCTAGTCCAGCCCCCTGCTCAAGCAGGAGACCCTATACCATTTCAGATAAGTGACTGTCTAGACCCGTGATGGCAAACCTATGGCATGCATGCCACAGATGGCACGCAGACTCATTTGTGCCAGCACCCGAGCTGCAGGCAAACTTGCCTCACTGCGCATGCGCGCACCTCACAGTTGATTTTTGTCTGATTTGAGGCCTTTTTTGGTCTCCCAGAGGCTTGAAAAAAACTTCTGCAGGCCAAATAGGCCCGTTTCGTCATTCTTGTAATACCGGAAATGACGAAACGGGCCTATTATTTGGCCTGCAAATCCTGCAGAAGCTTTTATCCAAGCTTATAGGAGGCTGAAAAAGGCCTCAAACCAGCCAAAAATCAGCTGTGAGGCACAGTGCAGGTAAAGGGGTGGGGTGGGGGCTGGGGAGGCTGGGGGGGATTGTGCATGCATGCGCAGGGGGAGTGCTCGCATTGCCTTCTGGGTGCCAGCACATGAGTGCAAGCGTGTCAGCATTCGCACAATTTTTGGCACAGGAGCTCAAAAAGGTTAGCCATCACTGGTCTAGATTGTTCTTACAAACATCCAGTGATGGAGCATCCACAATTTCTGAAGGCAACTTCTGTTCCACTGGTTAATTGTCCTCACTGTTATTAAGTTTCTCCTTAATTCCAGGTTGCTTGTCTTTTTGATTAGTTTCCAACCATTAATGTTAATTAGCTAAAATGCAATTTGTATATAATTTATTCTAATTATATGTATTTGTGTGTGCATTATCCCCAATATATACATTTTTATATATTTCAATTTGAAAAAACAGTGATGCCAAATTAAGTACATGGCAAATTTCAGTATGCACATGTATTGAAGCATTATAATATCTTAGTAGCAAGCTATATTATTTGTAAAAGATTTAAAACTATTTTTTATTGGTCAAATGTATCATTTATTTTTAAATAACATTTTGGCTTGCTTTCATCATAAAATGGAACAATTTTTCCCACCTATCAGATTTATAAAGAGTTCATTTTTCAGCCAAGATTTAATTTAAAAACTACAATAGAAAGAAACATAAAGAAAGGAATTTCCTTCTACAAATTCTCATTTCCCTTGCTCTGCATTCTCAGTCTGAATCCACTGTAATTTGTTCAATTTCATTATTAAATATGTTGCTGATACCTAGTGATGTTAGCTTAAAGGGAGTTGACAGGAAAATGTTTTATTTCTTTTCTTTCAACAGCAAAGAAAATAAATAAATCTATCTGGACACTTAACGGTTCTTGATAGTTGCATTCACACATATGCAGGAACATGGAGCTTTTGAGTTTTCTCCTTATGAATTAAGCAAATAAATAATCCTGCTTTTTTCTTTCCTGAATGGAAATGCTTTTATTTACCTGGAAGCACTTGTAATAGGAAGGTCTATCATGTGTCAAGAATGTGAAGATTGCCTGTTGACTCATCCAGACTAAACATTAGGTAAGGAAAAGAGAGAAGAAAATCCAGGCACCTGTTCTGCTGATATCACTTGTATTTTTTTTAAGTTTACCCTAAAACCTTATGTGAATTAAGGCTAGAAATTCAAGTTGCACATAATAGCCTCTCCTCTCTCCTCTCCTCTCCCCTCCCCTCCCTTTCTTCTCTCCACTCCTCTCCTCTCTCCATTCCTCTCCACTCTCCACTCCTCTCCACTCCTCTTCTCTCTCCACTCCTCCCCTTTCTCCACTCCTCTCCACTCCTCTTCTCTCTCCACTCCTCTCTTCTCTCTCAAATCCTCTCCTCTGACACTGTAAATATAGATCTCAAAAGTATCCCTGAAGCATCTTCTCATTAAGATCAGTGCAAAAACCTCAGACCCCTCTTGAAAATTACTGGAAAGAAGAATTGGAGGCCATTCCTTACTGATGGTATGTGAGGGTCTTGTTTTGGTCATTTAATGACCAAGAGACACACCTTTAGAAATCATGGTGCTTCCGATGATGCTTCAGCCCATTTTGTCATATGGAAGTGAAAGTTAGATCTGGGAGGAGGAAGAGCAAAGGAGTTGAATGCCAAGGGAATGGGTTGGTTGAGAAATGTGCAAAGTAAAGAAAGAAGAGATGGGGTGGAAAAATAACAGAATAACAGAGTTGGAAGGGATCTTGTAGGTCATCCAGTCCAACCCCTCTTTCCAAGCAGACCCTACACCAGTTTTCACAGGTGGCAATCCAGTCTCTTCTTGAAAGCTCCCAGTGGTGAAACTCCCACAACTTCTGAAGGCAATGAATGAATGAATGCAGAATGACTATAGACTGAGTGATCATCTTAGGAGTAGACAGAAGTGATTTGGTCATATAGAAAGAAGGCACAAAAGTGAATCACAAAAAAAAAAAAAAAACAAATTGAAAAGGAAGAGTGAATGGGTCAAGAGAAAGGGGAGGTAGGAGAAATCTGGGTTTGGATGGAACTGATGAGAGGTGCAGAAAAAAGAAGCATTAGAACTGTGTAGAACAAAATACATGTGTCACTGCGTTTGTTTTGGGTTTGTCTGGTGAGCTTCCACAGAAGATTCCAGAATAAGCTGGACTGGTTATCAAGTTACCATAGTAACAAGATATGAGTGTCTTGTGATTTTTTGGTTTACTGCACATGTGTGCAGGGGAGGAGTTTTACTTCTACTTCACTTTCAGTTATTCTCTCTTTTGCTTGCTTCTTAGATTGTACTGCTGTTTCTTTCATTTCTAATTATTTGTAAATAAAGTATGCTGGCAACAGAAAAACACAATTCATTTCCTCTAATTTATAAAGCTGAATTTTTTTCGCTTTGACAACATGTATGAACTAAAAATTCCCCATAACTTCCTATGGTTGTGAAAGTTGGACCTTAAAAAAAACCCTACTCACTTGAATTGGGGTGCTGGAGAAGGCTCCTACACATTCCTCTGAAAGCAGAGATGACCAGCATAACCCCAGACAAGACACTGGAAGGCAAAAATCACAAAACCTTGTCTCACTTGTTTTGGTCATGCCATGTGGGGAAATTCACTGCTTAAAGCAAATATGTTTGGAAGAGGTAGTGGTAAAAGGAAACCAGTCGTCAAAGAACATGCTGGCTGGATACCATCCAAGCTGATACCAACCAGAGCACAGAATAACTCAAAGAAGTTGTGCAAGATTGGAAAGTATGGAGAAACCTGGCCCACAGAATCGCCAAGAGTCCAGACATGACTGAATGTTTATCATCCTCCTCCACTCAAAGCAAGGATGGTTGCACTAGAAAGGTATAGAGAATTATAGTGGAAGGTGTTGGCATAAACTAGATTCTCTGGTATTCTTTTCCCCTTACCATATGCCTTTAATTTATTTGGCAGTATTTCTTAGGAAGAATATTTCTTAGTCTTTTTCTGTACTTTGCTGCTATTAAAAGGGAATATCATGATGGATGTCATGCCCCACCATATAATATGTATATACTGTTGTTGCTCTCTAGCCCCATCTAGTTGCCAGAAGGACAAATACCAATTATATTGTTTGAAGCTGATCCAACCTCTTTATCCATTAGCTTGCACTCTCAAAACAAGTGCATGCTGGGAAGCCAGTCTCCATTTTCCTTTGGCATTTGGAGAAGGCAGAAAGAAGAATCCATCTTAATCTGTGGCACATGGTCCTCCAAGGACAAACGCACATCCCATACATAGAGCATTGCTGGTGAGCTTTAGTTTACTTGTATTTATTCATTGTTGTGTTCAGCAGCAACTCAATACTGCTTATCTTTTTATTTGGTTCTCATTGTATGTATCCCTATTTTCCCCAGTTCCACCATATCCTGTTCTTTCAATAAAGCATCCAGATCTATGCACATAATCTGTTTTATTGGAGGATAGGTGGGTTTAGCTGCATATTAAGCTACAGATTAATGTGTAGTGAGGACAGAACAATGGATATCTATGGATGCATTAGGCATGTAGAAAAGCATGTGGAGAGTCTATACCTATTCAAAAGCTGATTTTGGGGTTGGAGGCTGTTATATGCACATACTAAAAACTTACTTATTGAATCCAGCTAACACAGAAATGTTAAACTATGAAGAGTGAAGCATTCCGGACACATTTAAGTCCAGAGATCTTTGAGATACATCAAGCCAGATATCAAATTCCAGTCACTCTTTTCCTAACCAAAATCTTTGTAAAGCTATACTTATTAGAAATGTAAATTCTGGGGCTGAGTGAATAAGCTTTTGGAAGATTGTTGGGACCTCACACTAAATTGCTATTCTAATCCACAGCAGAACATTTTAATAACAGTGATAAATGGCTCACAAAGAATTTTACTGCCAGGAAAATTATAATAAGTCCTGCCCTGGATGATAGATTGAGAGATCATTTGTGTAAACACTTTGCAAGGTTGAAGCAAGACTAGCTTAATAAGCTCAACTCAGAAGCTGAATTCTTGACCATTTGTCACTATATTGCTTGCAGACATCCCCCTTTGTTTGCTAACTCCTCTACTTGCCATAGAATTAACTGAAAAAAAATATTAGGGAAATATTTTGTAGGGGATCTATTAATATTGGAAGGGGAGTGCCCAGGGGTGGGATTCAAATTTTTAACAACCAGTTCTGTGGGCGTGGATTAGGTGGTGGGCATGGCTTGGTGGTCCTGTTATTGGCTGGGTGTGGCCAACTCAATATCACTCACATCGAGGCAGCATCTCCTCGCCTGACCTCTCATGACTGTGGGGATGCTGCAACAGTTGTAAGTGTGAAAAATGGTCATAAGTCACTTTTGTCAGTGCCATTGTAACTTTGAATGGTCACTCCACATGAGCAAAGTACCAGCAAAGGAGGGGAAAAAAAACTCCAGAGATGTTCCTGAGACAGGAAGTCTAGTCCTGCCAAGAATGTAATAAGGGTTAACGGAGAGACAGTTTCTGTAAGCAACACCAGAATTTTTCCTTCCTGCCTTCCTTACAGAATTAGGCCAGTAATTTCTTCTAACAACCGGTTCTCTGAACTGCTTAGAATGTTAACAACCGGTTCTAGTGAATAGGTGCGAACTGGTAGAATCCCACCCCTGGGAGTGCCTTAATTTTGTCATTGTCAGTGGATAGGAGTTGAATGTATTTCTTAGAATAACTTTATTGTCACTTTGAATGTATACTAATCGGCATACATTAAAATGAACTTTCGTTGCACGCAGCTCTCAAAGGGTCACCACTCCCTCCTGCGTGAGTTGCATTGGTTGCCAGTGGCCTCTCGGGTGTGCTTTAAGATTTTAGTGTTAACTTTTAAAGCGCTCTATGGCATTGGACCAGGATATTTACAAGACCGCATTCTGCCATTTTCCTCTCACCGTCTGGTGCGCTCCCACAGGGAGGGTCTCTTGCGGGTCCCGTTGGCATCTATGTGCCGGCTGGTGACCCCGAGGAATAAGGCCTTCTCTGTGGGGGCGTCTGCCCTCTGGAATGGGTTGCCTCCGGAGTTACGTACAGCCACGGGCCTGGGGACCTTCAGGCGTGCCTTGAAAACCTGGCTTTTTGACCAGGCCGGCTTGGGCTGATTTTAGATTTGGGTATTTTAATTTTTATATCAAATTTTAGGGTTTAAGGGAGGGGTTTTAATTGTTTTCAGCCAGGGTCTTTAATTTAATCTAGTTTTAACTTTTATATATTTAATGTTTTAATTGTATGGCTGTGCACCGCTCCGAGTCCTTCGGGAGAGGAGCAGTATATAAATAAATATTATTATTATTATTATTATTATTATTATTATTATTATTATTATTATTATTATTATTATTATTATTATTATTATCTACATAAACATGACAAAATGAATGATGAATATGCATATACCCACATATATATTGTACAACACAGAGTAACATCACAGTCTTTTTCACATGTATGTGTGTGCATGGAGAGAAAAAAATGAACCTTGCAACTTTACCAGATGGATGGCATAGGGACTAAAGCTGTTACAGAATCCAGTAGTCCTGCTAGAAATGCTTTGAAACCTCCTCCCAGAGGGGAGCAACAGAAACAGACGATGAAGGGGTGTTTGGGGTCTCTAATGATGCTTTGAGCTCTAAGCATATAGTGCTTATAAGCAGCATCCTGAATAATGGGAAGCGAGCTTCCTATAATCTTCTGGGTTGTCCTCACCACTCTCTGTAAGGACTTTCTATCTGAGGCACTGTAGCCACCAAACCAAACAGTGATGCAGTTTGTTAAAATGCTCTCAATTGTGCCTCTGTCATAAGTGGCCAGGACAGGAGAAAGATGTGCTCCCTTCATCCGAACGCAGGAAATGGTTTGTACACTTCACTAAGGATGACATGTGGAGAGACCAGTTCAGATTGTTAGTTATCTGCACCACTAAATACTTAATATTGTTGAGCACCTCAACAGCTGCATCCTTTTCATTTATCTTCTACTTGCAACGTGAATGCAGATCATAGATATACTTTATTTATTGAGGAATTTACAGTAATAGACCACACACATATGCACAAACACACTCATACATAAATAAAGATACAAATCCAAGCTAAAAGCACATTTACAACTGAAGCTAAACAAGTCTCTGTAATTATGAGACCCACTACTGTTAGGACACAAAATGTGGCTGCCTTCTTAGAGACTTCATGCTTGTGATCATTTTAATGAGAGGCATACTATTGCCAGTTTGATGGACTTTGGTATTAGAAGAAAAACTAGGTCAAGACTGATATGTTGATTGATCCATTTCTTGAGTGATTAGATGCCATCAGTTTGTTTTCAACTTCTAGTGACCCAATAGTTAGATTTTCTCCAAAACAATCTAACTTATTTTTTCATGTCTCCCGATTGATTTGTAACTGTCTTTAGTTCTCTTGTCCCTTGTCATTCTCTTCTTCCTGTCTCAGCATTAGAGCCTCTTCCAAAAATCTGGGTCCTTGAATTGACATGTCTGAACTTTAAGCCTGGTCAGTAATGCCTCAAGTGAGAACTAGGGGTTGGTATTTTCAACAATCCATAAGGGTCATCTCCAATACCAAAGTTCAAAATTCACCCTTCTTATCCTGCTTCTTTAAAGTCCAACTTTCACGTTCATAGAGTGTCACAGAGAATACTATGGCTTGCATGATTCTCATTTTGCATGATTCTCACTGCCGGGGTAGCACAGTAGTTAGAATACAGTACTACAGGCTACTTCTGCTAACTGCCAGCTACCAACAGTTTGGCAGTTCAAGTCTCACCACCTCAAGATTGACTCAGCCTTCCAACCTTCCAATATTGGGGGGAAATAACTGATTCTTAAATCACTTACAGGGGCTGTAAAGTATTATGAAGTGGTATGTAAATCTAAGTGCTATTGTGAAGGACTATTTTGTAGGTATATGAGCCATGGTGGCACAGTGGTTAGAAATGTAGTACTGCAGATTAATTCTGCTGACTGCCAGCAGTTCAGCAGTTTGAGTCTCAACAGCTCCAGGTGACTCAGCCACCCATCCTTCTGAGGTGAGTAAGATGAGGACCCAGTTTATTGGGGGCAATATGCCAACTCTGCAAACCACTTAGAGAGGGTTGCAAAGCACTGTGAAGTGGTACACAAGTCTAAATGCTATTGCTATTTCAAAAGTACATGTGATATTGTGTGAACATATACATAACAGTTCTGGGTAGGGACCATGGTTGAATCTCTCTGTCTATACCAGGAGTGTCAAACTCGATTGTGTTCGACCTCAGTGGCCAGGGTGGGCATGGGCAGGATGGGCATACCAGCTTGACATGACTTATGTTGGGGGCATCTGTGGTGGCCTGAGTGCTCTGCCAGCAAAAAAAAGGGCTCCCAATCTCTGTTTTCAGTCACGATGGCCTCCTGCAGCCCTCTGCCAGCAAAAATGGAGCTCAGGTGGGCCACACATGCACCCCTGAGCCCTGTTTTCAGCTGTGGCAACCTCCTGTAGCTCTTTTCCAGAGAAAATAGAACTCTGTTTTCACTGGCAGAGGGCTGCAGGAGTTTGTTGCGGCTAAAAATGTTGCCTGGGAGGGCTGAATGTGACCCTCCCGAGCTCCATTTTTGCAGAGGTCTTTTGCTGTTTATAGAGCGGCCCTATGGGCCAGATCTAAGCACCCCATGGGAGGGGTCCAGTTCCTGGGCCTTGACTTTGATACCCCTGGTCTATACCATTAGAGGCAGAGCATGTAAGCATGCCAGCATGATCACCCTCTTATATGGGGCTGCCAAACAAAAATATTTGGAAATAATGAAAGGGAGATACACAATCTCATTACAGCAGAGATCTGAGAAATAAAATACAGCATGATCAAGAAGTGTCTCTATGGAACATCACTTCTGACTTTGTTCAAGCCCAGCATAGAGCAAATGTCAGGATAGAGATTGCAGTAGACCAGATGGAATATGATTTGCTTCTTCCACAGGGAATCTATACTAGTCTGTCTGTATAAGCTGGACTGGGGGCTCAATGCTATTGATTTGTTTGAGTCGATACTTTAACCAACCGGGGCTCAGATGAACCCCAACAAAGACGCATTGAAGTTCTAACCAGAGAAAATGCATTTGCAGTTGAGTAGGAAACTTGAAGCAGAGGTCTCAGTAATTTGGACTGCACTGCTTTTAGCCCAAGGCTGTTTTTAAACACACAGCGATAACTGTCCTATAGCAAAAAGCTTACTGCTTTAGCTTTGAAAAATTTAATTGCAGCAGGCATACATCATTTTCTGCAGTTGGTTATTCTGTTGGAAGTATGCTGGGGATGGAGGTTGAAGTTGGAGGATTGAAATGTCTAGGAGGCAGATAACTGAAACTTGGTTTTTAAAGGCTTTTGCTTGCTCAGTTTGAATGTTGTTCTTCAACTAAACACGAGGGAAGTTAATACACTTTTTAGTAAATACAGTCATCTTCATTTGCCTATGCAAATTATGTCTCTATTAACATTTAGCACATGGAGTTACATAAAAGTCTATGGAATTCAAGGGAGTTGGATCTACCATGTTTTCCCAAAAATATTTTGGGGGGTCCAAAATAAACATTAGGGCTTATTTTGGGGAAAACACAATATCAGGGTGATCAACCTCCCCCACCCCCACCGGTGCACGCACAAGAGGCAGCAAGTGAGCAGGGACCAATGGTATCCAACAACAGCTTCAGTCTTCCCTTGTTTGGTGCACTCTGGGGCTGTGCAACCCGCATAATGCAGTGATTCTCTGTCCAAGCAGCAGACAGAAGCGGGGGGGGGGGGGGGGGGGGGGAGAGAGGCAGATGATCAGGATGTACTGTGCATGCCACAGAAAAGCTGAGAGTTGTTGGCCAGAGCAAACAAGTGGCCGCAGGAAGCTCATCTTCATGTAGTGGTACCAGCAGCAGATGGGGGCACAGATGCAAGGTGGAAGGCTAATAATCCTGATGCATTGCACAGGCTGCAGACAAACTGAGAGATGCAGTGATAAGCATCCCATGCCTGCCTGTGGATTCCAGCCCACTGACTCTTGACTTTCCCATGGCCTGCATGGTGCATCCCGATCATGTGCTTGGCCCCCGCCTCTGCCTATATCTGCTGTGGCTGTTGCTGAACACTGTCAGCCTGTGTGCTCTTCCACCTCCTATGCTGGCCATGCCCACCCCGCTTCACCAGGGATTATTTTTGGGGTAGGGTTTATATTAGGAGCATGATTAAAATTGGGATATGGCTTATTTTGGGGGATAGGTCTTATTTTTGAGGAAACACGGTGGCTTGTGGCTTCACTTGTGGCTACACAGGGATTCTAGGCTGATCCCTTTTTAAACTCCACCACCAGGTTCTCCACTTCTACTTGGAGCCAGTTCAAAAACATAATCACTACAGATGCCAAATGATAAAACCAAGAAAACTAATTCTCAGTGAAATCAGGCCAGGAGATAGAAGGGAACTTCATATCCAAATGTCAACCAGTTTCTTCATGACTATCAATTCATGCTTATGCTTGATGTTTTCACATGTTTTTGCAACATGTTTTTGCAACAGTAACAGCTGCTAATATTTGGTGAGGATTCTCTGATTTTTATTCATAGAAGTAAATATTTGATTTGTGCTGTTGATACAAGTCTTAAGTGTATCGAACAAAAATATTGTCTCTAGAAAAATAAAATAAAATAATCTTCCTTGCATATCAGAAATGCAAGCAGTTTCATAATATGTTAGATCTGATCTAACTCCCAGTGAAGTTCTGCTATTAATCTTGACTGTGTTTCTTTTACTGAATTGCAATGGGATTATCAATAATTGCTCACACTCACTTACATAATAAGTAAGTCCCATTTTTAACCTCTGCTTGAAAGCCATTTGCAGCCAGGAAATCTCCAAAGGTGATTTTATTTTATTCTCTGAGGAATGAGGCATAAATAATGTATTTGTTCATAGAGTGTGGATTGCACTTTTATTTACCTTTAATTGTTCTGCTGCCTTTATTTTTACTCAGAACCTCTATTTTTTTCGTCATTATCTCTGTGTTATCATTTTTGATACTATGAATATAAAACATTTTTTTTCTTTCACATATCATAGCATGCTTATTTCTGACTTTGTATAAATTGTCTCCAATGAGGAGGGGCAAAGTATCCAAATGTAGAATTAAATTCAAAAGCAATAAAATCAGGCTTTGGTTAGAGTTTAGTAACTCAATGACCTTTTATTAAACCAATAATATACAATCAAAAAATTGTTAAATTAAATTATTAAAAGTTCTCATTATCTTATACCAGCAGCTTTGGATCTGCTAGTTTTTTTAAAAGTATAGGTATTTAATACAAGCATGTGAATGAAACAAACCATATGCCAGGATTCCTATGGATGCAGCAGTTAATTCATGAGCCTCAAGCCAAGGTTCAAAAGAAATCCAATTATTTATTAGGAGCAACATGTTGACACTTTTCCCAAATGCAGTTGGCTCTACCCTATGTAATTTACTGTTCACCTATGACCCTGTTTTCCCCCTCCTCCCAAGGGGTGTCATAAATCACATTCTCCAACAAAGCACTTTCACAGGCTGTGGAAAACACACCTCTCTGACTGAGCTTGGTAACTTGAGAATCTGGAGAAAGGTAGGTGTGGAATGTCCTTCTGATCATAGCAAGGAACTGCTCCCTCAGATCTGCCCCCTTCCTTCTTATGGCAACTCAAGAGCAAGCCAGGAATGCTTTATGAGTTGACATTATATATGTTAATAGTGTAATGGTGGTAGTTTAGTTTAAGAATCAAAACTCTTTGGGAAAATAGAGTGTTTACACATTTGTCTTCTTTCTGTTTGTGTTGTTCTTATCTTAAGTAACTTGCTAGGGTCACTATCTTGGCGCTTTTGAATTTCTTACTCTTAAGTTAGAACATTATCGACTCTTCCTGCTTGCTCCAATGTTCGTTACTCCTGTATACTAGGATTTTCCTCTACCAGATTGTGTTTGTCAACAATCCAGTACAACCTAATACTGTGTTAATTAATTACAGTATTATTTATTCAGTGAGAAAAGATAATAAAATTACACTATAAGGCTTGCTTGCTTTTAAATGTGCAGCAATGTTTTTGTTAACAAATTACTAATAACAACTTCGGGGAATTAGGAGATTAGGAAAATTAGGCAATTTCCAATGAATTTACAGTGAACCTAGGATTTATTTAGAGAAATTGTGCTCTATGAAGGAGGAAGAGGAAGAGGAAGAAGAAGAAGAAGAAGAAGAAGAAGAAGAAGAAGAAGAAGAAGAAGAAGAAGAAGAAGAAGAAGAAGAAGAAGAAGAAGAAAGAAAGAAAGAAAGAAAGAAAGAAAGAAAGAAAGAAAGAAAGAAAGAAAGAAAGAAAGAAAGAGAAAAATATCATTTTGAAAGAATATAAAACATGTTGCAAATTTTTATTAACTATATTAGGAGGAGGAGGAGGAGGAGGAGGAGGATCTGGACACAACCTGTATTTGACTTTTGGACCAACAAATGAAAATATATATATATGATGATTTCCCCCTGTGCATTACATCCCTGCAGACATATTCATGGATTATATTTCTACCATGCAGAAATATAGTCAGATATTTATTTAAGTCAAACAAATTGTCAAAGAAGTGTGAATTAGCTGATTACATAAGAGACAACCAAGAACAAGCATTGATACAAATTAAAAATTGCAAGTTAATGAGAGTGCAGGAGATTTGGCAATACCAGGAGATAGTAGAATGGAAGATGAAGAACTGGAGACAATGTCAAAGTATCAAGATCTACAATAGAATTTGAAAGCTTATGGCATAAGCTGGCCATGGTGGTCTGTGTTTCAGTCACTGCATGCCATACTAATATATCTAGTATCACACTTAGAAAATCAGAACATTGACAACATTTCTATCTGGCAATTACAAAAGGTCACACTGCTCAGCTGCATAAACACACACACACACACACACACACACACACACACATACAAAGCCAATGACATCCCATTCAGAAGAATTCAGTGTGTATGAAAGCCAACATCAGCTAAAGAACTGGCAGCTGTGATTTCACATTTTTGTGTATATAATAATAAACGTTCTTCAGTTTAGATTATTTATTTGATTTATTTATCTACCTACAGAAAATGTGATTTTTACTACCCCTCTACTACGTCAGATGAGTAGATAACTACTTATAGCCCATCTGCAAAGAACAATGGTTACATTACAATAAGTTGGAATGAAATGGAGAGTCACGCTGGGCAAACTTTTATTCTATTTATTGTTGACTCAATCAGTAGCTAATTTACCTTTTAACATATCACAATTCCTTTGAATATAGTTCCAGTTCCCAGAGGATGTTGTATGTGCATTTATCATAAATTACAATCTTCCCTGCTAGTCTGAAGTTTAGGATACATCAACATTTTGCTTCATTAGGAGGCTAAGAGGTCAAATACTCTGCTACTGTGAGCATTCAACTGTTAACCTATGCTAAATTGGCTGTGAGCTGACTTACCTTTGATAAATAATGCATTTCCTTGGAAAGGAAAAGCAGGCTTTAACATCCAACAGGTTTGATTTCTCACATAGTTATCATCATTTTGCTGTTCCAGACAAAGGTCTCTACATTTAATCGCAATGTCAATTTGAATTAATATGCTCTGTAACAACACAATGCAAGTTTTCCATTTTTCTATTTGTGTAGCAAGGTGGTAGACATGCAGACACATGTCACATCACAATTTTGCAGTAAATATTATTACATCAAGGGTTCAGATAAATGATCTCAAACATTCAAGATTTCAGTTTTATTTTCTATTGATTGGGAGGGTGGGCATTTTCCATCTAGGGGTTAATTGTGTTAGTCACTCAATACATAATTTATTATGTAAACATATGGTCTTAACAATTGTCTTTGTGTGTGTGTGGGGGGGGTGCATCCATGTGTGTGTTCCACTACAGTGAGAAATACAGGTGACCCAGAGATATTGAAAGGCAAAACTCTATTGTTCAAAGAATTTCATCCCATTTTAGTTGAATGTGGACACCATTAATATCACTCTGGTGTCCCATATTAGACCAGAGAAAGGAAGGAAGAGAGACAGAGGAAGAGAGAGAAAATCCCTTGTAACCATGTGTGAAGAGGAAATCAAAACAGAATTAGTACACAATACAAAAATGATGCTGAGATCCTAGAGAGGGTATGCAAAAGATCAGAACTGTGGAAGCTGAACCATATGATGAAAAATTGAAGGAACTAGGTCTGTCTAGTCTAAGGTCCACAATTTTTCTCATCTTCCTTCAATGAATGTGGACAAAGTGTTGGAATAATATTTGAAAATGTTCATTGGTCATTTTGATATTTTCCATGCAGAGGCTTGCTTGTCTGGTGTATCATTTAGTTTGATACCCTTGTTCATTAGTGATACAATAATTCTTCTTTGATTGTTTTGGAGGGTGAAGAAATGACGTGATAGGTGTATCTGAGTTCTTTCTATATATTTTGTGATTTAGATGTCTGTCATGGTTTTACTAGGACTTCCTAGTAAACTCTAGAAGAATGTAACGGTCTTATGGTCTGCATGTAGGTCATTTAGATATTTCCTGAGTTCTCCTTTCCATGCTGCCAGACCACGAATCTATGATCAATGCATTATTTTTTGTTTTTGCTATGTTAAGTCACCATAGTTACACTTTATAAGAAGGGTGGCCATCTAAATTGTTTAAATAAATAAATATTGAATAACCACTTCGAACATCTGGTCCCCACTAGCAAGTTAACTTCAGAATTTAACAATCTGTCTCATCAATTCAAATAAATGTCAGCGATCAAAGATGAGCTGTTTCCTAGGATAGGCTTCAGCATCGGAAAGCTAAGACTGACTTGCGCAATTCTCCATGTTTTTTTTTAAAAAGTGGGGTTGTATAAATTTAACAAAGGAATTAATGCTATAGGTACTTCATGTTTTAACAAGGTATGTTCATGAGTTCCATAAAGCCCTATCTGCAAAATTATCCACAACACTTTAATATATTGCAAATGAAGCTAATTAGAATGGATATTCACAAATAAGAATTCTTTCAAAAATCCAGTTAGTGATATCAGCAGCAATCCTTGGGACAAGTTGGAAAAAAAAAGTGTCAGCATGTTGCAAAGTTCTAACGCAACATTTAACAATTCTTTGCATGGCAAATTAAGCTTTCTGCTTTGGCATATGAAGAAAACAGAAAAAAGAATCCAATGCTGTTTCCAACAATACATAAATTCACAGAACAAGCCTTTCTCTATAAGAGGTACCATGGCAATTGGTTAGGACTACTCGTATGATGCTAACCCAAGAGAATATTAAATTAAACTAGGAAGTAATGGGAAGGACAATTGTGTTAAAAAACCAATGATGCAATTACCCTTTCTTGAAGTTTCACGCTTCTAATGCGATAAGGGCCCATCGAGTTCAGCCACAAGTATGAATGGGTGAACAATAAGTCTCATTTTAAAGAAGTTTTGCTCTTTGTGGCTGCTCAAATGCTCTGCATGTCATTGATTAGAATGCCGAGGAGATTCTCCATTGCATCTCGCTAGTTGCTGAAAAGAAACTTCAAAGAGAGGCATTCAAAGGGTATTTAATGAGAAATGGTAGAACTAAATAAAACACGAAAGCTGGAAAATGTTGTTTGCTGCCATCGGTACATTGCTGACAACAATGAGAATATTGAATATTTACGGGAGTGAATTAACTGCTTTCTAAAAAATTCTTCTACTCTCCCTTGCATACAAAAGATAAGTATTTTTTTTCTTCTTTCTAATGCATGTTTTTAATTTACTTTTTTCCCAGAGTTATATTTACGGAATGTGAAATAATACCAATTAGTAACTTTAATATCTGATAGCTTTGATGGGGCTTTTTGCAAAAGGATTAATACCAGTTGGATTTGCACATTGTCCTCACCGTATCACTGTGTGATGAGCTGCATATAAATTTGGCCAACAGGAAGAGAAATGCCCTTCACTCTTGTTCTTAATTCTTGGAATGCTACATGTAGTCTTCAACTTATGATCACAATTGAACCAAATTTTCTCTTGCTAAGTGAGAAATTTGCTAAATGAGTTTTGCCCCGTTTGATGGCCATTATCACCACAGTTGTTAAGTGAATCACTTCAGTTGTAACAGGCTTGTTAAACAGGGATGGGATTCAACTGGTGTTACTACCAGTTCAGTTATTACGTTTTGCGCTGCGTGCACATCTAAAATAACCTTAAGCTGTGCTGCCCAGACAGCTGAAAAGCGCTGCACACAGGTGCGCAGCATTTGAAAAGCCTCTTTTTTCCTGCTTTTTCAACCTCAGCGCAAAGCAGCTGAGGTTGAAAAAGCAGGAAATAAAGGACAGGTAAGAGCCCAGGTGGGCGTGTGGGCCAAACAGCAGCAAACACAGAACCAGTTCGGTGTCTGATGCTGTTCAGAGCTACCGGTTCTATAAAACCATGCAGAACCTGTAGCATCCCACCCCTGTTGTTAAGTGATTCTGGCTTCTCCATTGACTTTGTTTTTCAGAAGGTTGCAAAAAGGGATCACATGATCTCAGGACATTGCAACTGTTGTAAACATGAGCCAGTTGCCAAGCATCTGAATTTTGATCACATGACCACACAGAGGCTGTAATCATCGTAAGTGTGACCAATCATCACAAGTCACATTTTTCAGTGTATTGTAACTTCAAACTGTCACTAAATGATCTGTTGTAAGCTGAGGATGATCTGTAATTCTGTCCAAGGTTCTGTTCTGACCTAGGCTTCCCCAAAAAGTACTAAGCAGACTTTTTGTCCCAGCAAAACCCCTTTTATTAAATGAAGGTGAATTTCTTCCATTCACCTTCAGCCAAAGGCCTGGCAAACAGGTTTTCAAGGGTCTAATTAGGAGCACAGACCTTATCTAGCCTGGAGACCTGCCAAGTAAATAGTTTCAAATGCAGTGCTGACAAGGAAGGACTCAGCACAGAGTCTCTGAGATGCACAGACAGATCTTCGCACTGCTACAATGAATGGTTTCCTGAAAAAAAACTCTCCCCTTTTGCTTCTCTTTTAATCCCCATGGGAGGGGCCATTTACTGTCCACCTATGGCTTTATTCCCACGTCGACCCTGAGTTTGCAATTATTCTTTTCTTTTGGCAGCTCTGCACATGCACAGGCTGGGAACCGGCTCTAGCTGCTCCCCCGCCTCACTGCTGTTTGACTCTGAAGGCAGCTGATAACTGCCAGCCTGCCCTGGCCCCATCTCTGCCTCTGATGCAGAGCCCTCATCCAAGCCTTCCTCAGCATCCAGGACTGGCCTATGTTCTTCCCCAACCTCCTCATTGTCCGACTCTGCTGCCAGTTCTGCTAGCCGCCGACGGGCTACAACAGGTTCTCTCCAAGCCAAGGAGCTTACGGAATTGATGTGAAGATCCATCTACAATACAGGACAAATCAAGCCCACTCAGGTAAATCCAAATTCTACAGGCCAATGGTTCTTTATAGGTATGAAAGCCTGAAGTGACCACATAGTCACTAGACAAACATACTGTACATCATGCAGCCTGGTCTCCTAGTTTCAAACTAATGGAACAACAAGGTGGGTGGTTTCAAGTGTTTGAACAATCTGTTCAGCAAACTCTGTGTCTAATCAATTAATTAGCCTCCCCCAGTTTCACGGGGGCTCATCAGTTTATGCCCATTTTATTAATTTTGAATTTATGACTCATATACCTCATGTTTTATCTAGGCGTGCAAGGTGTTGTAGACAACATTTCATCCTTCAATGTCCTAGACCTCCAGGGAATTTTGCAACATCCCTGTCCTTGGACTCTTGGTTTTTTCTTTGAAGACATTTCACTTCTTATCCAAGAAGCTTCCTCCCCAAAAAGCACCTTTGGACCATCCATTGCTTTTAAATATCAACAGCTGTAGTAGACAGAGTAGAAATTAAATTGCTTAGCTGCTTCTTTCTCCATCTTTGGATTATCAGAATTTCCATGTTTTGAGATTTCCTAATGTGTGATCTCATCAAGGGAAGAGAATGAGACATTTCTATGCAAGAGGATGGATGGAAGGAAGGAAGGAAGGAAGGAAGGAAGGAAGGAAGGAAGGAAGGAAGGAAGGAAGGAAGGGGATAAGAAAGGAGGAAGGGAGAGAGGGAGGGAAATAGGGAGAGAGGGAGGAAGGAAGGATATGCAAGTCACTATACATTTGTTATGCTGTGGTTAGAAATAGAGGAATTCTATATCTGCAGTAGATATGTGAGTGAGTCAAAGAAATATGTTCTTCAAAGACTATGGGGTGAGTCTGCCAATACTGCAGTACCCTCAAAATATTCTCAAAGGTTACTTCTGTAGCAGTTTTAAATTCCATTGCAGATGGATTCCCAGGAACACATATTTAGGATGTAGGCAAAAATAATCTTGCACAGACTGGTTGAGAATCTGCAAAGTAAAATACAGATGGCCACCAGGCTACCAGAACAGTTGATCAGCCATTCTCTGGATAATTAATTATTGTGAAGAAGGACTTCTATTTCTTAATAACTCAGATTTACTGAGAAGGTAGGCATATACTTCGTTATTTACTTAGTAATATACTTTTGTTATGATAGATTCTTTTTTTTTTTTAGTGAAACCATGCCATAGACTCTAAAGGAGAAAGTCTACTATCTTATAAAGAAAAGAAATCATTGTTTTCTTATTACCCATAAGCCTGCTACATTTTTCTTTCTAAAGGTCAATCAATGACAGCATGAACTTTTTCTTTCCTTCCCGATACTAGAAAACAGCAATAAATGGCTTTCACCCACACAGGTGGAATAGGGACACCATTGGATAAGGTTTAATTCCAAAACTCACAGTGACCTTCTTTTTAATATCACTATTGTTTGTCTAGACTCAAAATGTCTCCTTGACAGTTATCTTAAAAGAATAACAGAGTTGGAAGGGATCTTGGAGATCCTCTAGTCCAGCCCCCCTGCTCATGCAGGAAACCCTATACCATTTCAGACAAATGGTTGTCAAATCTCATCTTGAAAAGTTCCAGTGTTGGAGCATCTAAAACTTCTGGAGGCAAGTCACCAGGGCAAATCCCAAAAAAATGTCAGGGAATTTCTAGAAGCTTGGCACTCTGACAAATCAGCCATCAATAGACATGTAGACATTAACAACATCCATGGACTATGCAAAAGAGACAATCTCTACTGCAGGTTACTTCTACTGACTGCTGGCTGCCTGGAATTTGGCAGTTTGAATCTCACCAGGCTCAAGGTTGACTCAGCCTTCCATCCTTCTGAGGTTGATAAGATGAGGATCCAGATTGTTGGGGGCAAGAGGCTGGCTCTATAAACTGTTTAGAGAGGGCTATAAAGCACTGTGAAGAGGAATGTAAGTCTAAGTGCTATTGCTATCAGCATAGATCAATGACCAACAATCAAGCAACATCCCAATCAAGAAACTGCCAAAGAGCCATTAGTAAACAGTCCAACCAAAGAATCTCTAAGGCTGTTCCCACGCACACAAATAGGCAAGTCACCAAAATATAAACTGACAGCAAACAGCACTCCTTACTAGCACTGATGATGTTATCTAGTTAGGGTGATGAAATGTCTGCAAGAAATCAAGCTAGCTCAGAGGGTACCAAAACCCCACAAATCATCCCACTGATTAAATGTTATAACTGTCAGGAAATTTCTCCTTGACTCTGAGTTGGTTCCTCCTTAATTAGGTTTTCACCCATTGTTTCTTGTCCTGCCTTGTAGAATAGGTTGACCCCTTTTTCTCTGTGGCAGCCTCTGAGATATTGGAACACTGCTATCATATCACCCCTAGTCCTTTTTTCATTAAACTAGACATCATAGTCTTTGTCAAGATGTCTGTCCTAGGAGGTGAGCACTTTCGAATACAGACGGATTGTCATTTGGAACACAACACGCCAGATATCACAGTTGTCAAAAACTGTAGTCTACAATTCATTGATATCACTGTTCCAGGAGATGCCAGAGTTGAAGAAAAAGAATTGGAAAAAAAAAATCATGAAATATCATGACCTGGCCATCGAAACTTACATGGTTATGGATGAAACATGTAACAGAGATATCCCCATTGCCATCGGGGTACCATGTGGTACCATGTCCAAGAATTTTACAAAACACTTCAAGAAATTGCAGCTTCATCAAGAAATTTACTGTGGAATGGCAAAAAACTATGCTACTCAGAACATCGTATATTTTCAGAAGATGCTTGGTTGATACCTAGGACACTGGCAGCAACCAGTATCAACCATTAGCACCAGTCACTGGTATTTGAAATACATTTTTAAATGTTCAGTTGACTGAGTTTCATGTTTAATGAATAAAAGAGATAATAATAATATCCCAGGTCTCCATAAGTTGTAAAAAATGCCAAACCCAATCAAAATATCTGGCTGGCTGTGCAACCAACCATAATAAAATATCCTCCCTCTTTTTCTAAAATAAATAGACAGCTAGTTAGTTATAAATTCTTGTATATCTTTTTTTAACAAAAGAAAAAAAATGTTCTCTATTGGGAAAAGCATAAATGAACTAGTTGTCTGGTTGGGATGTTCATCAGCATAATTGTTCTGTCAGTTTCAATTAGAGGAATTAATATGGCAGCTAAAGGTTACACCTTTTTCATGGTTAGTGCACTTATTCTACAGTTGAACAATGCTAACCAGGAAATTACCTTGTCAATTACAATTAAGAGTGCTAATCGGAAGTTTTAAGGTCACTGATCCTCCACTGGAATAGGTTAAATTTGAAAAACAAAGAGGTTAAGGTGTCAGACAATGTTTAGATAAACTTCTTTTTATGGCTTTTAATAGAATAGCTGTTTATCAAAGCAGTATTTGGAAACAACCTTATTCAGCACACCTAGTTCTCAATTTATGAGCATAACTGGGCTCAGAATTCCTGTTGCTAAGCAACATGGATGTTAAGTGAGCCAGGCCTGATTTTATGACCTTTAGCCATGGTCATTAATTGAATCACATTGTTGTTAAGTGAATGCACTCCCATCCACCCACTTCATTGACTTTAATTAACAGAAGAGTGTCAGGGTTCCAAGCGATAACTGCATAGAAAGCAGAACTCGGAGTTCCCCAAAGAACAATTTTATTGGAAATAGCATATTGGCACAAGCTGGTGAAAACCGACTGAAAATTCCTACGGTTTTCACCTGATTAAAAAGTGAAAGTTCTCCCTTTCCCTCAAACAATCAGTCACATTGTCCAATCAAGGTGCTGATATGGTGCTCCTCCTCTTTCCAGCTACCTGTTGGAATGACCTTGGTTCCCACAGGAAACTATTTTGTTTTGGCTACAAACCCCCATCTAACTATGTCCCCGCTTCCTTATCCCTTTTTCTCACTGTGGCAATCCTGAAGCCTCCAAAATGGCCCCAGCCAGGTTCGCTTCAGAGTTGACAAAGGGAGGGTCACAGATAGGGATCACGGGATCTAGGAAATGCTGCATGTATAGAAAATGCATGCCAGTTGCTAAGCACCCAGATTTCGATCCTGTTACTCTGGAAATGCTACAATGATTATATATGATATGAGTCTATCATCTGCACCTCTATAACTGTCTGGTTTGGTTCTGCAACCCAACAGGACAGACACAGACTTCAGAGGATAATTAGGACTGCAGAAAAAACAATTATTACCCACCTGCCTTCAGTTGAGGACTTGTATACTGCACGAGTCCAAAAGAGGGCTGTGAAAATATTTACAGACCCCTCACATCCCAGACATTCAACTCCTTCCCTCAAGACGACGCTATAGAGCACTGCGCACCAGAACAACTAGACACAAGGATAGGTTTTTTTTTCTGAATGTCATCACTCTGCTAAACAAATAATCCCCTCAACACTGCCCAACTATTTACAAAGTTTGCACTACTATTACTATTAATCTTCTCACCACTCCTTATTGCCCATGCCCTCCCACTTGTGACTGTGTGACTGTAACTTTGCCACTTGTATTCTTACGATTTATATTAACTGTCTCCTAGTATGATCTGATTGCTTATTATAACCTATGACTATTATTAAGTGTTGTATCTTATGATTCTTGACTCATGATTAATGATTAAGTAATGATTATGATTATGACTTGATTAATGTATCCTTGATTTTATGTATACTGAGAGCATTTGCACCAAGAGAAATTCCTTCTGTTTCCAATCACACTTGGCCAATAAAAGAATTCTAATTCTAATTGTGAGAACCAGTTGTAAGTCACTTTTTCAGTTCCATTATAATTTTGAAGTGTTGCTACATGAATAGTTATAAGTAGAAGCTGTATCTCAATACATAATTGACAACCATTCTTGAGTAACTTCACTGATTTCAGAAAGCTTTAGTAGCTATTTACACCCATGTTCTAAATAGGAGTAATTGAGCCTGCTATTTTTAGGAAGAAAATATTTGGAACCAGGTTAATAATTTAGGAATTCAATTTTGGTAACAAATCAAAATAAATAAATAAATCTGGGATTATAAAATGTAAAATGGTTTGGGGAACATCAGATTCTCTATCTTTTGTTTCAAATAGGTCTGCCTAATCTTTTCCAAGATGAAATCAAGATATGCTGCAACAATTACAATGCAAACATGTTTGGTTAAAAGTCCGTAGAGTTTCTCAGTCATTCAGGTCATGGTTGTTCCAAAGGTGCTTTTTCAAGAGACAACTGAACTTTCATGCTTTTTTCTTGTGAAGACATTTCAGTTCTCATCCAATCAGAGCTGAAGAAGCTTCTTGGATGAGAAAGTCCAATTGCTTCGTGAAAAAGCATCTTTGGGACAACCATGACCTGGATGACTGAGAATCTCCATAGACATTTAGCTATACAAGTTGGAATAAACACCCTTAGAATAGTGTGGGAACAGGAATGGATTTCTAGAGGAAAAAATTGCAGACTATAGGACAATGGTGGCTAGCCTTTTTGGGCTCCTGTGCCAAAAATTGTGCGCGTGCTTGCATGCTCGCACTCGCCTGCCAGTATACAGAAGGCAATGCGTGCACCCCCCACGCATGCGCGCGCAATCCCCACCACATCCCCTGCCTCCCTCTTACCTGCATTGTGCCTCACAACTAATTTTCAGCCAGTTTGAGGCCTTTTTTGGCCTCCCAGAGGCTTGAGAAAGGCTTCTGCAGGCTTCTGTGGACTTTGCAGGCCGAAAACTAGGTCCGTTTAGTCACTTCCGGTATTTTCAGAAAAACAGGAAGTGATGAAACAGGGCTAATTTTCGGCCTGAAGAAGCCTTCCTCAAGCCTTTGGGGGGGCGGAAAAGGCCTGAAACCGGCCAAAAATCAGCTGTGAGGCATGCAGATGCACAGTGAGATAAGTTTGCCTACAGCTCGCGTGCCGACACAAATGGCTCTGCGTGCCACCTGTGGCACGCTGTGCCATAGGTTCGCCATCATGGCTATAGGACCTAGAAGCACTACTTAGGTGAGCCTGAGGACATAGATAAACATCCAAGTGCTTCAACAACTCTCTAAAAGGATGCAAATGACCAGCGGTCTGCAAGAAGTATAAATCCCCACTATCCTGTCAGAGCTGAAGAAGCTTCTTGGATGAGAAGTGAAATGTCTTCAAAAGAAACAACAACAACAACCCAAGTCCAATTGCCTCCTGAAAAAACACCTTTGGGACAAATATGTTTGGTTATATTTCAGTAGGATTCAAATGTATTAAAATTTGGTATATTTAATGGTGATTTCATTTCATTTTCTCTCTTTTGTTATATTAAAAAATTACAATTTGGCAACTATTTTTTGAAAAGTCCAGGAGCAGGTTTTGATGGTTATTTTGGTGTGCATCCAAGAATTTCAAGGTTAAGATAAGGATTCATGTTATGCAACTAAATAAAAAGTTTTGAAGAATAATTCAGGTGATGGGAAAATAATCTATATTGATCATTGCTTAAATTCTAATTTGCATGGCACTTTTCTAAAAAAAAATAAAACCAACTCATTAATTATTTCTTACAAGTAAATATATAATGTTTCTAAAAATTGAATTCCTGCCTACAGTCTTATTATTTTCTTCATGATCTATTAATCTGAATATCTTTTCTGATAAGGAGGTCTTAAATCCAAAGAGAATGGTATATTTAACACATCTTGAAGAAATTGTTTCTCCAAGATGTGTGAATCTGAAGCGACTGGATTATACAGTCTCTTCCTTAGAAATACAGAACAAACACACACTTCCAAGAAAAGAATAGGGAGCTGGGTTATTATTAATTTTATTATTAAATTACCACTTTTGTTTTTACACAAGAAACTCTCAAATATACCTTGCAGCCATTCCCTGCTTTTCATTTGCTATTGGCTTGTTTTTAAAGTTGTAAGCTCATTGTCCTTGGATTAAAAGAGGATAATTGATTTGAAACTAGAATGAGATATAAAATGAGATTCTTCTGTATTAGAAGACAATAATAGCGTAATGAAAAATGGGAATCTGTGTCTGGAAAGCTTGCAGAATTCTAATTAATTGAAGATTTGGATGCAACAATTATGTGGGTCATACTGTATTAAAACTATTGATTTGAAACGCTGACACAAGAGCAATTCAAAGAAACAAGAATCTGGTTTTCCAACAAGCTGCTTAACAACGGAAGTAGAAATCAGGTTGCTGACAATAATAGAGATTTTAATTTAACACTTTTGAGCCACTTAGGAACATCCATTGACAGCCATGGCCATTGCCGAATCATTCATACAAACAAACACACCCTCACATACATATCAGAGATATGTTGTTGGGGTATGTGAACCAAGCATATAAATCTGTCTGCAATTGGGAACTTAGAAGCCTAGTGTTTTTTTAATATATCTTGCATAGGATGACCTTTAGTTCAGACAAGCAGAGAATATATATATATACTCATTCAATATGTATCTCATTTTACCAAGTGCAATAAAAGAGACCCTTACCTATCTATCTGTCTATCTCTATCATCTGTCTGTCTGTCTAGACAGCTAGACAGATGGATGGACAATAGAAGGCAATGATAAACTAAAAAGATAGATGGTAGCTAGAAAGATAGATAGATAGATAGATAGATAGATAGATAGATAGATAGATAGATAGATAGATAGATAGATAGATAGATAGATAGATAGATAGATAGATAGATAGATAGATAGAAAGATAGATAGATAGATAGATAGATAGATAGATAGCTTTCTAGCTACCATTTCTTTCTCTTTATTATAGATTTCAATTGTCTGTCTGTCTGACTGTCTATCTGTCTAGCTATCTATCATCGCTTTCTCTTTATAGTCTATCATTATCTTCTATTATCTATCTGAGATGTGTTTGAATATGAGTTCAAACCAGCAGCCCCATCCGTTCTTCCCTCCTTCCCTCCCTCCATCCATTCCCCCCTCTCTCTATCATTACCTTCTATTATCTATCATTTATCTATTTATCTATATTTGTATCTCTATCTATCTATCTATCTATCTATCTATCTATCTATCTATCTATCTATCTATCTATCTATCTATCTATCTATCTATCATCTATTTCCATCCATCCATTATCTGTCTCTGTCTGTTTCTCTCTAGCTGATGCCTGTCTATCTATCTATCTATCTATCTATCTATCTATCTATCTATCTATCTATCTATCTATCTATCTATCCATCCATCCATCCATCCATCCATCCATCCATCCATCCATCCATCCATCCATCTATCATCTATTTCCATCTATCCATTATCTGTCTCTGTCTGTCTCTGTTTCTTTCTCTCTAGCTGATATCTACCTACCTACCTACCTACCTACCTACCTCCCGACCCATCTGGCAGGCCTGGTTGTGCAGAGTCTCAGGCCCTGAGTACCCGGCTGATGTTATGTAATGCCAGGTCCGTCGTTAACAAGGCCCCCCTGATTTGCGATCTTATTCAGGAGGAGGGTGCGGACCTGGCGGGGGTCACCGAAACCTGGTTGGGCCCAGAGGGTGGCGTCCCTCTGGTAGAGATGTGCCCACCAGGTTTCCAAGCATTCCATCGACCGAGGTCTCAGGGAAGGGGTGGTGGGGTGGCGGCGATTATTAGAGAAGTCCTTTGTCCTAGGGAGGCCACTGTTCCTCAGACGGCTGGTTGTGAGTCTCTCTTTGTGAAGTGGGGCCTGTTGATAACGTACCTGGCTCCCTGCCACGTGTCATCGGCCCTGCCCGGGCTCCTCGAGGTGATAGCCGGGCTGGCGGTTGAAACCCCCAGGCTTTTAGTCATGGGTGATTTCAACCTGCCTTCGCTCGGGGAAACCTTTGGGGTGGCCCGGGAGTTCCTGGCTTCCATGACGGCCATGGATCTCACCCAATTAGTTTCTGGCCCCACTCACACGGGGGGACACACACTGGACCTGATTTTCGCCTCTGGTCAGTGGTTGAATGATCGTGCTGGGGACTTAGTTATAAAACCCTTGTCATGGTCCGATCATTCTCTTCTTAGACTGGACTTCGGTGCCGCCACCCCCCATCGCAGGGAGGCGGAGCCGAGGAGATGGTTCCGCCCCAGGCGCCTTATGGATCCTGAACGGTTTCAGATGGAGTTTGGGCCATTTCCTGAAACTCTGGCTCATAACTCGGCCACAGACTTGGTGGCCACCTGGGATAGGTTGGCCGCTGAGGCTCTGGACCGAGTTGTGCCCTTGCGACCTCTGACTCGGCATAGATCCCACCTGGCTCCGTGGTTTACAGGGGAGCTGAGGGGGATGAAATGCCGGAAAAGACGTCTGGAGGGCATCTGGAGGGCCAGTCGTGCTGAGTCTGACCGGACACAGGTGAGGTCCTATATTAGGACCTACCTAGTGGCGATAGAGACGGCGAAGCGTTCACACCTCTCCGCCCTTATTGCGTCCGCAGAAAATTGGCTTGCTGCCCTGTTTAGAGTGACCCGCTCCCTGCTTGAGCCGAGAGCGCGGGAGGACCTCTTGCAGGGTAGGGCAGAAGAGTTTTCCCGATTTCTGCATGATAAAATCGCTCAGATTCGGGATGGGCTGGACTCCAGTTGGGTGGTCCCGGGGGAGGTGTCCGGAGCAGGTCTTGAGACAGTTATCTGGGAGGAGTTCGATCCTGTGACCGCCGAGGGTGTGGACAGATTACTGGGGAGGCTGAATGCCACCACATGTTTATTGGACCCGTGCCCTTCCTGGTTGGTTTCTACCTCCAGAGAGGTGACACGAGGCTGGCTCCAGGGGATTGTCAACGCTTCGTTGACGGAGGGGGCGCTTCCGACCGCCCTGAAAATGGCGGTGGTGCGGCCCCTCCTCAAGAAGCCTTCCCTGGACCCGGCTCTTTTGAATAACTATCGTCCTGTCTCCAACCTTCCCTTCGTGGCGAAGGTTGTTGAGAGTGTGGTGGCGCGTCAGCTCCCTCAGTATCTGGAGGAAGCATTCTATTTAGATCCGTTCCAATCGGGCTTCAGGCCCGGGCACAGTACCGAAACAGCATTGGTCGCGTTGGTAGATGATCTCTGGAGGGCCCGTGACAGAGGTTATTCCTCTGTCCTGGTCCTCTTAGATCTGTCAGCGGCTTTTGATACTATCGACCATAGTATCCTATTGCGGCGGTTGGAGGGGTTGGGAATTGGGGGCACCGTTTTGCGGTGGTTCTCGTCCTTCCTCTCGGACCGCTCGCAATTTGTGTTGACGGGGGGGGAGAGGTCCACCCCTAGGCCCCTCATGTGTGGGGTGCCTCAGGGGTCGGTCCTCTCCCCTCTTCTGTTCAACATCTATGTGAAGCCGCTGGGAGAGATCATACGTGGTTTTGGGTTGAAATGCCATCTTTATGCTGATGACACTCAGCTTTACATCTCCACCCCAAGCCACCCCAACGATGCTGTGGAGGCTATGGCCCGTTGCCTGGAGGCTGTGCGGAACTGGATGGGCGAGAACAGGCTTCGACTCAACCCTTCCAAGACCGAGTGGCTGTGGTTTCCGGCGGCCCGATATAGTCAGCTGACTCCGTCGCTGGCTATTGGGGATGAGATCTTGACCCCCACAGAAGGGGCTCGCAATCTTGGTGTCCTCCTGGATGTACGGCTGTCTTTGGAAGATCATATTACGGCCGTCTCCAGGGGGGCTTTTTATCAGGTTCGCCTGATACGCCAGATGCGGCCCTTTCTTGATCGGGACGCCTTACGCACAGTCACTCATGCCCTGGTCACCTCCCGTCTGGACTACTGTAATGCCCTCTACATGGGGCTCCCTGCGGGGAGCACCCGGAGGCTTCAACTGGTACAAAATGCAGCCGCGCGGGTAGTTATGGGGGCGTCGAGATACTCCCACGTGACGCCCCTCCTGCGCGAGCTGCATTGGTTGCCGGTGGCCTTCCGGGTTCGCTTTAAAGTACTGGTTTTGGTCTTTAAAGCGCTCCATGGCATCGGACCAGGATACTTACAAGACCGCATTCTGCCAGTAGTCTCCCACCGACCGGTGCGCTCCCACAGAGAGGGTCTCCTCCGGGTCCCGACGCCTTCTATGTGTCGCCTGGTGACCCCGAGGAACAGGGCCTTCTCTGTGGGGGCACCCGCCCTCTGGAATGGGATGCCCCCTGGACTACGAACGACCAGTGACCTGAGGGCCTTCAGACGTGACCTGAAGACCTGGCTCTTCGAGCAGGCCGGCCTGAGCTGACTCAAATGGGATTTTTAAATGGGGTTTTTAGATTAGTTGGGATGGGTGTACAAAGTTTTAATTTATTTCAATTGGGGTTTTTTAGATTTTTATAGGGACAGCCTAGGGTTTAATTCTTTTTTAACTATTTATATTTGTCTACATGTATTTTAGTTGGCTGTTCACCGCCCTGAGTCCTTCGGGAGAAGGGCGGTATATAAAACCTAAAATAAATAAATAAATAAATACCTACCTACCTACCTATCTATCTATCTATCTATCTATCTATCTATCTATCTATCTATCTATCATCCATCTTTATGGTTTTATCAAGTCATCAATTTATACAGTTGGCCATCAGTAGTCAGATGGTTAGATACAGCTGAGCAAGTTGATTGTATTCCTTCCCTAAGGCTTTGTGCTGTAGTCATAGTCACAATCTCATTCTGTTCCCTTGGTTTCCTGAGAACAATATCCAAATAGCAATTTTCTGTTCATTTTTCACTTCATTGTGAATAAAACTTAAAATAAACTAAAACAATTAAAATGTAAAGAACTGTGTTTTCCTCCCTGTAACTTATTTATTTGCCTGGAGGTTCAGAAGTGGTAGCTAATACTGAAATAGGGTGAAAAAACATCACAAATAAATGTACCCTTATTTGATATCGAAGTCCATTGTACGCCTCCAAATTATTTCCTGTCAATTTCTTCAGCAATAAACTGAATCACTAAAACTTTATGAAATTACCCAATATATAAATTTGATTTATAAAGTTACCTTCACAATCACACAACTCAATTCTGAGTGATGTTTAAAACAGGAGTGTACATTATAGATGCCATCAACTTAACAACACTGTAAAATTATCCTGTTTGGAAGACAAATCTTAAATTCAGATATAAGATGGGGATAACAAAAGCCAACAATTTTGCACAAAAAGGGGAAAAGACACAGATCTTTCAAAACAAGTGAATATTACATTAGAGCAGGGATGTCAAACTCAAGGCCTGTGGGCTGGATCTGACCCGTGATGTGGTTGGGACCGTCCTGGTGTACCCAATGTGAAGAAAAAACATGTAGCAGTTTGGGGAGTGGCGTTGTGATGACCGGGGTATGGCACAAAAATAACAAAGTCACCAAAGTCGATAAATTCCCTTTAATGCCTCCAATTTGGCCCCCAATGTCCAGTTATCCTCAGCTGCAGATCAGATTCTTCCAAAAACAATCTATGAAGGGAAGAAATGCAGTCTGAACCCAAAGTACAGATAAAGTAGAAATAAAAAAACCAACACAAACCACGCTGAAGTAATTAACATGACAGGCCAGGATAATAAATTGCAGACTTCCAAAAGATAATGAAGCACACACAGTTGGGAGGACGCCAAAACCCAGATAAGCCTCAACAAAGATAATGCACACATTGCTTCCAGCAAGGTACTGTGTGCAAACGCCCTTCTTATATCCTGTTCCCTCAGCTGCAACTAAAGAAAGGGATCAGGGTCTTTTTCTTTCCCATAAGCCACGTTGCTCCCTTATCTGTTCCTCCCTGCGTACCTTAGGATGAAGAGGGGATGGCCCTGGGTCTTTCTCTGAATGCCCAGCCGGACTGTGCCCTTCCCCCATTTCTTCCACAGCTACTGGAGCCACACTCCCATTCCCTGTCAGCTGCTCAATCTCCCCCTCAGAATCAGACTCCAACAAGGACATGACAGGCACAAACTAGCCACACCCACCCAGTTGGTCACATCCACTCAGTCGGCCACGCCCACCTCCCAAGGTCAACCACAGCCGTGATGCGGCTCTCAATTTAAAAATAATAATTTTTTCATTGCTTTTATATACAACCAATCAATTTCATTTCAATCAAGTGGCAATTAAGTACATATTTCAATTATTTAACCATTATTAATAATATTCCTCTTATCAAGTGTAACAATACATCAATAATCACATTCCCATATAAATAATAACATCAAGGTATATCTATTGCATTAATTAAATTGAGTTTAACACCCCTGCATTATGGAATCATTTTTTGCTTTTCTTCTTTTAATTTTGTTTATTTGGGTTTTTTTTGGGGGGAGGCGATGGTTGAGAAATGTGTGAATGGATGGACAATAAAGTTTATGGTACATTTGTACATTTAGAGACAACATGATAGGATCCAGGGCTGGGCTGCTGGGCGCTCTCAGGGGTTGGGGAGAGCCCCTAGCTAAGATTCTGTGCAGTTCAGAGAACCCCCCAATCCCACTTCTGGCTGGCCCCACCCACCCTGCCCCGCCCCTTCCAGGATTCCCCACGTGGCCCGTTTTGGATGCATAGGGTGAGTGCAGAGGCTCAAGGAAGCTGAAAAATGAGCCTCCTGCACTTTGATAAGCCTGGAAATGCATCCGTTTCCAGCTTTCAGAGAGCCTCCGGAGCCCAGGAAGGCCATTTTTGCCTTCCCGGAGGCTCGAGGAAAACCTCACAGCCTGGGGAGGGCAAAAACACGCCCCCCTGCTGTGGTGCAGGAGGCTGACTAGACCACGCCCACCATGGTCACGCCCATCCAGCAATCGGGCAGAGAACCAGTTGCCCAAAATTTTTGAAGCCCACCCCTGAGAAGATGGACCAATCGGTGTAATGCAGAGTTGAAGGTTTGGCTGCTGAATGTTATAAAAGCACTGTATGATCAGACGTGCTGGTGGCCCTTGACTTATGACCATAATTGAGCCCATGAGATACTTTAAATGATACTTTTTCCTCATTTTATTATATTTCTTGCCACCGTTGTTAAGTGAATCACTGCAGATCTGAAATTAGTAACCGGGCTGTTAAGTGAATCTGGCTTCCCCATTGACTTTGCCTGTCAGAGAGTCAAAAAAGGGGATCATGTGACCTCGAAACAACCAATAGTCATAAATATGAAGCAGCCATGAAAAACTATAATAAATCACTTTTTCAATGCCGTTGTAACTTTGAACAGTCACTAAATGAACTGCTGTAAGTCAAGGGCTATCTGCAACTTATGCATTGGAAGAATCCTGGTGTTGCTTACAGAAACTGCCTCTCTGTTAACCCTTATTACGTTCTTGGCAGGACTAGACTTCCTGTCTCAGGAATTTCTCTGGAATTTTTCCCCCTCCTTTGCTGGTACTTTGCTTGTGTGGAATGACCATTCAAAGTTACATTGGCACTGAAAAAAGTGACTTATGACCATTTTTCACACTTACGACTGTTGCAACATCCCCACAGTCATGATAGGCCAGGCGAGGAGATGTGTGCCTCGATGTGAGTGATATTGAATTGGCCATGCCCAGACAATAACATGACCACCAAGCCATGCCCACCAACTAAGCCACGCCTACAGAATCGGTTGTTAAAAAATTTGAATCCCACCCCTGCACTAGTCCCTTTGGTGTTGCACTTAAAAAAAATTCAGGAAGTTCTAGCCTACAATTGTAGAGGTCAGAATTTAACTTCATTGGAAACATTCCCTGTATAGCAAAAGCACTTAGACTTATGTACCACTTCACAATACTTTCCAGCTCTCTCTAAGCGATTTACAGAGTCAACATATTGCCCCCAATAATCTGGGTCCTCATTTGACCCACCTCAGAAGGATGGAAGGCTGAGCCAACCTTGAGCCTGGTGAGATTCAAAATTGCCAAATTGCAGTCAGCTGACAGTCAGCAGAAGTAGCCTGCAGTACTGCATTCTAACCACTGCACCACCGCAGCTCTTCTGTACTTCTGTAGGCTAAGAAAAGTTCTAGCATCTTCTACCACACGACCTTCACTGATGTAGGAACTTGCTCCCACCTCAGGATAGCATAGACATAAAAATTAAAGACAACCCTCTAAGATTCAGCGTTCATGGGATCGGAACACTGAGTTCTTCATTTCTTGACTAGCTGAGCGAGCAAGATGTATGGCTATCATAGTGACTGCCTATTGCCACAATAGCTAATAGTAACAATAGTTAATCTGACATATTGTTAGCAGAGCCTTTTTGTAAATCTAAAAGGCCCTGCCATTAAGATAACCGTCTGGTGACATCAGAAGGTAGGAGTAGATAGGGCCAAGTGGCATCAGCATTAGCTGTGATGAATTAGCCCATTTCACTGAAAAATTGAAGTCAGTGATAGATGGATAGTAGAGATCACGCTTGTGAGCAGGCAATCTTTTGTAACAAACAGATCTGCTCCAGTGATATTCTGTAGTTTTTAAGTAATTCTAGACCTCTAAGCTTTCTTTTATCTCCTCTGTGATTTGTGAACTAAGGATACAAAAGAAAGATTGAAAGTATCTAGAGTTTGGTAACTCACCCAATGCTCTATTTGAGAACCTCTAATTATCTAAACTACAATGACAAACCAATGTTCTATTTATACACTATTAAGATTTTAAGCACTGGGTTTGTGTTGTTGCAAGCATTGCTCAAAAGGAAATACAGGAATGGGATTCAGAAAAAAAAAAAAAAAGCTTATCATGATAGTCCTAATTAAAATGAAAATATTTTTTTTATTTTTTATTACAACGAACATATCATTGTGTGAACAATATGTTTGTTGTAATAAACATATCGTTGTGTGAACAGTGTGGTTCTGGAGTGTCTTACATTTTAGTACACGTATGACAATATTCTTCATATTTAATACAGTTGACAATCTTTTAAAATTTGATAATAATATGTATATTTTGTTAAATTATCAATCTTAATTATTCAATATTACAGTATGTTATTTTTGTGTCAGTCTCTATATTCTTAACATCACTCCTTTTACTACAAATTGTATCATATCTGCAATGTTTAACAAATTATGTAGTTCTAATAACAATTCACAAATTTATATTAAATCATAATTTTCCATTGTTTATCCCCTGAAAATATGATTAGGCAGCAAAATGATTAAAAAAATGTTAAGCATTCATTGGTGCTCGATGGGGCATACTTTTTTTTCCTTATCTTTGTTGCAAGAGAGGGTTTGCTATACCAATATAACAGTTCTTATTTAAACAAAATTGGTGATACTTACTTATTTCTAATCCTTATCACTCTATCTAAAACCAGTGGTGTGATTCCATTTTTTTTATTACTGGCTCTGTGAGCGTGGCTAGGTGGGCGTAACCCTGTGACTAGGTGGGCGTAGCTTTTTTTGCAGCACCCCCACCCTGTTTTTGGGCTTTCTGGGCAAGCCTCCTGGGGGGGCGTTTTTGATCCCAGAAAGCTTCCCTGGGGCTTAGGAAGGAAAAAAACTGACCATGGGGGGGGGGGCGCATAGCACCCCCTTGCGCTGTTATGGGGCGTCCTGGGCCTCAGGCGTTTTTGCTCCCAGGAAGGCAAAAAATGGAGGAGGGGCAGGGGGAGGATTACTGTGCTCCTCCCTCCATTTTTTTTGCCTTCCTGGGCCTAAGGGACGCCTCCTGGGCAAAACAGTAAGACAGTGAGGGGAATTCTGGCACAGCTGATCATAAGAACAGCTGATCGTTGGGAGGAGAAAAAAGAAATACCTTAAGGAGTGACTGGGCATGGAAGAATGCAGTCAGTGATGTTGGGCATGCACGCCATGTTGTGCATGCGTGATAAGGACTGACTGGATGGGGCAGGGAAGGGAGGGGCAACCAGGTCGGGGGCGTGGCCAGCCAGAAGTTACTACCGGTTCGACGACCCACATCAAATCCTTGCTACCGGTTCGCTCAAAGAGGTGCGAACTGGCTGAATACCACCAGTGCCTAAAACTATTTATTTATGTGATTGTTCCTCTTCCTGGGATACACTGAATTCTAAGGATTCTTATCTACAGTTACTATGAGTTTTCACACCTCCCTTTCTTTCATTTCCCCTTTCTTCTTTAGAGACAACTATCCTACACCTCTGGGGCAGAGGGAACAATACTCATGCCTTGGAGTACTCATTTGGATAGATGGGGAACTCATCAAATTTGCAGACGACACCAAGCTGTTAGGAATAGTCAACGCTCCAGAAGATAGGCTTAAGATACAGAAGGTTATTGACAGGCTTGAACATTGGGCCCTATCTAACAAAATGAAATTTGATGGTGAAAAACGTAAGGTGCTACATTTAGGAAAGAAAAACCAAATGCACAGGTACAATATGGGAGATACCTGGCTCAATAGTAGTAATTGTGAGAAGGATCTTGGAGTCCTAGTGGACAATCACTTAAATATGACCCAGCAGTGTGCTGCAGCTGCCCAAAAAAGCCAATGTAATCCTACACTGTGTTAAGGGAAAGAAAGAATCAAGATCACGTGAACTGTTAATACTATGTCCAGATTTGGTTGCCACAATGTAAAAAAAGATGTTGAGACTCTAGAAAGTGCAGAGAAGAGCAACAAAGGTGATTAGAGGATTGGAGGCTAAAACATATGAAGAACGGTTGCAGGAATTGGGTATGTCTAGTTTAATGAAAAGAAGAACTAGGGTCTTCTGTTTGGGAAGGGGGTTGGACTAGAAGACCTCCAAGGTCCCTCCCAACTCTGTTATTCTTTTAAAAGTTAAGTCGCAAAGCTAATTAATCTTCAAAAACTAATTCAAAGATGCATTTTTTCTTCTATATGGAGCATAAGTCCTGAAGTAAATTCAAAACAGAAACAAAACTAAATATTTTTTTAATGATCATTCTTGATTTTTTGGGAGGGTGCGGGGTGGATGTTCAAATACAGCCTTACATATCACAATATCAACCTTCAGAACTGCCCTATAAACATTCATCCCAATAACCTCACCATGGTACTGAAGGGCTGAGGAATTTAGGTGAGTTATTTAAATCATTAATGAAAGTAATAACATTCTCTTTCAGAATAGCTTGATTTGAACTGACTAGCCTGATTAGAAATCCATCTAGTATTCCAAAATAGGTGTTTTGGTAACAAAATATTTTACACGTGCATATTCTAAAAGAAGCGAACAAACTTAAAAATATGTAGAACAACCACAGCAGAATTAGCACATGCTGCAAGAAACATAATGTCCAAATATAATAAAGAATTTTGAAAAAGCTAAGTAATGAAGCCTGTAATTAAAACTTATTTATTAAAATCCTGTATAAGGCATAAGTACTTCTCCTACTCCTTTCAGCCCCTAATAGAGGGTAGCATTCAATTTATGTTATAAAAGAGAAATAATATTGTTTTAGCAGGTGTAATAATTTAAGGAGGGGGGAGGGGGAGGGAGGGAGGGAGGAAAGAAGGAGGAAGGAAGGAAGGAAGGAAGGAAGGAAGGAAGGAAGGAAGGAAGGAAGGAAGGAAGGAAGGAAGGAAGGAAGGAAGGAAGGAAGGAAGGGTGGGGAGAAAGGAATGCATGGGGAGGGTGGGGAAAAAGGTCCATAAAATGTAAAGAAATTTAGCTGGATTTCTAACTGCATTCAGTTCTGCAATTTGGCAAGTTTCTTAGTGCATAATACTTGTATAATACAGTATCTGCAATTTTCAATGTTTCTTCTCACTGTGCACTTTTAGGACCTTGTTTTGTTCTTCTGTGTGCGAAGGTGGAAAGAGATTATCTGCACAATAAATAAGAAGAGATGTAGAGATTCCCCCAAGATAAGTCAGTTTCAAGAATATCAAAGTGATTTGCCACTGACTTTTTCCAGAGTGTTCTTCCTCTTCAGGTCAGGCTGGCAACTCTTCAAGTTCTCCCATCCAAGTACTAACCAGGTTTATTAATCAGGTTTAACCCTGCTTAGATACCAAGTCCAGAGTAGGCCATCCAGTGCTATCACATTTATAAAAAATATATCTAAATGTATGCAAAAGAGACTGGAGAAAAGAGGGACGAATGGGAGGCAAACCCCAAAAATAAAATAAAGCCTGTTTCTAAATATCTAAATATATTTCTCTGTTATCTGAATGGTGCTTGTATTTACATAATATTAATCTAATTGCTATGTCTGTAAATTTTTCTGGAAGGAAGGAAGAAAGGAAAGAAGGAAGGAAGGAAGGAAGGAAGGAAGGAAGGAAGGAAGGAAGGAAGGAAGGAAGGAAGGAAGGAAGGAAGGAAGGAAGATCCATAAAATTTAAAGAAATGTGACTGAATTTCTAATTGCATTCAGTCCAACTGAATCTTCAGAATGGTGCATAAAACTACATGATATTAATCTGATCTCTATGTCTGTAAAAAAATCAGGTTGGCATTTTGGTGAGCACAGCCTCAATGATCAATGATAAGTCACTTCTTCCCTTTTTCTCCCCCTTTCTCCAGATTTTAAGGCACTGTGGGCCATGCTTTTCTTCCAACACAACAGGAGGACTCCCTTTGCACTTGGCTGAATGCATTAATTAAAAGGAATGTTGTGTTTGGGGGGAAGGTAGCTGAGAGAAGAGAAAGTTGGAGGTGGAAGAGAATAAAAACACCAGGACAAAGTCACCGTGGGTTACGGAGCAGAGAAAAACAGGTGTAGAATTCAGAACTCAAACTGTGAAGGACTGTAGAGATGACCTTGGAGAAAGGGAGGGATGAATAAAGCATAAAGAGCCTCTGTGGCGCAGTGGTTAGAGTGCAGTGCTGCAAGCTACTTCTGTAACCAGCTGCCTACAGTTTGGCAGTTCAAATCCCACCAGGCTCCAGGTTGACTCAGCCTTCCATCCTTCCAAGGTGGGTAAAACAAGAAGCCAAATTGTTAGGGGGGCAACAGGCTGACTCTGTAAACCGCTTAGAGAGGGCTGTAAAACACTATAAAGCAGTATATAAGTCTAAGTGCTATTGCTATAATGGGGATAAATTGCAGAAAAAATTACTCAGTCCTGAGGAAAAGAAAGTGCGAGGAAGAAACTCAAAATAATCCCACTACGAAAAGAGAGAAGAATACAGAACACAGAATAACAGAGTTGGAAGAGATATTGGAGGTTTTCTAGTTTGACCCCATTCCCATGCAGGGAAAACTATACAATTCTAGACAAATGGCTGTTCAATCTCTTCTTAAAAACCTCCAGTGGTGGAGCAACTACAACTTCTGGAGCAATGGTGGGATTCAACTTTTCTTACTACCAGTTCTGTGGGTGTGGCTTGGTGAGCAGTGGCTTGATGAGCATGGCTTGATGGGTGTGGCAGGGGAAGGATACTGCAAAATCCCCTTTACTCCCCACCCCACTAACCTGCTTTCCAGCTCCATTTTCCTGTGCACTGCAACCAAAGAAGACCCAGCCAATCAGCTGGGGCTCGGGAGGCAGAAAATAGATGGGGGTGGGGCCAGTCAGAGATGGGATTTGCCGGTTCTCCGAACTACTCAAAATTTCCGCTACCGGTTCTCCAGAACTGGTCAGAACCTGCTGAATACCACCTCTGATTTTGATCATGTGACCACAGGAACACTGTCATGATTGTACAAAGTTACACAGACTGTGTAACTTTGAACAGTCACTAAATGAACCGTTATAAGTTGAGGACTACCTATAGTGTTACTATTTACATGATCTATTGGCTAGGAAAATTAAATCTGTGCTTTTTTGACCTGTAGACCTTTACAGTTTTATAACTAACTGGTTTATTGCCAGTTCAGATCATCTTTGCTTTGTCTTCTGTCATTTTTTTTCAAGTCCAAACCTTTAACATCTTTTGAACATAAGAAAAATACTGTAGCTTATTTGTTTTTTTGTTTGTTTGGTTTTCACCCCATGAAGCATTAAATCATTGTTGCATAATTTCCAGACCTGCAAGAGATATGGCTTATGAAATTATTGTTCAGAGATTTGTTGCTACTAGCATAGGGCAGGATCCCAAATAAGAATCAACAGTAAATCAAAAGTTTCAGTGATGAAAAATTGGCTATATTTCTGCTTCAGACCATACATTTACAGAAACAACCCGTGCCAATTCCTTGCCATCCCTAGCCTTTCTTTCGGATTCATTGTAAAAACATATTATACCTTATTTTTCTGCAGACTTTTACTATCTATAGAATTAATATTTAAATGGGGGAGGGATGATTTTTAACCCAGTGTTCTGCAGTAAGAACAGACTTGAGTATTGGTGATGAGAAAAGTAAAGTCCTGAACATAGCAATAGCATTTAGACTTATATACCGCATCACAGTGCTTTACATCCCTC
Organism: Bungarus multicinctus; assembly: GCA_023653725.1. Taxonomy (NCBI): domain Eukaryota; kingdom Metazoa; phylum Chordata; class Lepidosauria; order Squamata; family Elapidae; genus Bungarus; species Bungarus multicinctus. The sequence continues at coordinate 62,202,902 of CM042849.1, forward strand.
TTTAAGTGGTTTACAGAGTCAGTCTGTTGCCCCCCAACAATTTGGGTCCTCATTTTACCCACCTCAGAAGGATGGAAGGCTGAGTCAACCTTGACCCAGGTGAGACTTGAACTGCCAAATTGCAGGCAGCTGGCAGTCAGCAGAAGTAGCCAGGTGTACAGCCAGATAAAACAGAACAAGCTATAAGAATTATAGAGTTAAAAACAATTTAAAATAATTAAATTTGTGGCCGAAAGATAAAAATTGTATCAAAAACATATAAAACAGATAAAAATTAAAATATCAATTTAAAACCCCCACAATTGTTACTGGGCCAGGCCTGTTGGAAAAAGTGGGTCTTTACTGCACGCCGGAAGGTCTGAATGTCGGTGATGGCCTGTATCTCCGGAGGTAAGTCGTTCCAAAGGGAGGGAGCCCCCGCAGAGAAGGCCTGCACCCTCGGGGCCGCCAGCCGGCATCATCCAGCCGACAGAACCCCGAGGAGGCCGACCCTGTGGGAGCGCACTGGGTGGCAGGAGGCTGTTGATGGCAGCAGGCGGTCCCGTAAGTACCCAGGTCCCAAGCCATGGAGCGCTTTGAAGATGATCACTACCACCTTGAATCGCACCCGGAAGGCCACAGGAAGCCAATACAGCTCGCGCAGGAGTGGTGTAACATGGGAGCTCCGAGAAGCTCCCAAGATCACCTGCGCAGCCGCATTCTGGACCAACTGCAGCCTCTGAATGCTCTTCAAGGGGAAACCCATGTAGAGAGCATTGCAGTAATCCAGGTGGGAGAAGACGAGGGTAGAAGTGACCGTGCGAAGTGCGCCCAGATCCAGAAAGGGCTGCAATTGGTAGATCCAATGGATCTGACAAAAAGTCCCCCTGGCGACGGCCGTGATGTGATCTTCTAACAACAGCCGTACATCCAGGAGGACATCCAAATTGCGAGCCCTTTCCATGGGGGGCAAAATTTCTCCCCCCATGGCCAGCAACGGAGTAAGCTGGCTGTATCTGGGCCAGGAAACCACAGCCACTCGGTTTTGGCCGGGTTGAGATGAAGCCTGTTAAGACCCATCCAACTCCGCACAGCCTCCAGGCACCAGGTCATCACTTCAACGGCTTCGTTGGGGTGGCCCGGGGTAGAGATGTACAGCTAAGTATCATCAGCGTACTGATGAAACTCTACCCCGAACCCACGGATGATCTCACCCAGCGGCTTCACATAAATGTTGAACAGCAGGGGTGAGAGCACAGATCCCTGAGGCACCCCACAAAATAAGGGTCTCGGGGCCGATCTCTGCCCCCCTGTCAACACAAATTGTGAGCAGTTGGAGAGGAAGGAGGAAAACCACCGCAATACGGTGCCTCCCACTCCCAACCCCCTAACCGCTGCAATAAGATACTGTGGTCGACAGTATCAAAAGCTGCTGAGAGATCTAACAGGACCAAGACAGAGGAGCAACCCCTGTCTCGGACTTTCCAGAGATCATCCACCAATGCGACCAATGACGTCTCTGTGCTGTTCCCGGGCCTAAAACCCGATTGGAGAGGGTCTAGATATACCGCTTCATCCAGATACTGAGGGAGCTGTCGTGCCACCACACTCTCAACAACCTTCGCAACAAAGCGAAGGTTGGAGACCGGACAATAGTTCGACAATAATGCTGGATCCAAGGATGGTTTCAAGGTGGCGGGTAAAAGCCCCTCTCTCAAGGAAGTGTTAATAATCCCTTGGAACCAGCCTCGTGTCACCTCCCGAGTGGCCAAGACCAGCCATGAGGGACATGGGTCCAGTAAACAAGTGGTGGCATTAAGCCCCCCCCCCAGTACCCTGTCCACGTCCTCCAGGGTAACAGGATCGAACTCCTCCCAAATGACCTCACCGAAATCTGCCCCCAGTTCCCCGTCCAGAGATGCCCATCCCGGATCTGAGTGATTTTGTCCTGCAGAAATCTGGAAAAATCTTTGTCCCGTCCCTGCAAAGGATTCTCCCGCGCCTCCACATCCAAAAGGGAGCGGGTCACCCTAAACAGGGTGGCCGGGCAATTTTCTGCAGACGCAATAAGGGCAGAAAGGTAGGATTGCCTTGCCGTCCTTATCGCCACTAAATACACCCTAATATGGGACCGCAATAGTGTTCGGTCAGATTCAGAGTGGCTCGCCCTCCAACCACTCTCTAGACATCTTTTCCGATGCTTCATCTCTCTCAGCTCCTCGGAAAACCAAGGAGCTGCTCGGGATCAGCACCGGGTCAGAGGCTGCAAGGGCACAACCCGGTCAAGGGCCTCAGCCACCACCCTATCCCAGGCAGCCACTAAGTCCTCAGCCGAGTCGTGTGTGTGAGTCCGGGAAGCGGCCCAAGCTCCATCAGGAACCTATCTGGGTCCATCAGGTGCCTGGGGCAGTACCATTTTGTTGGTCCCGCCCCCCTCCGAAAACAAATATATATATATATATATAAAGAGAGACACAGAGACAGAGACAGAGACAGACAGACAGACAGACAGACAGAAAGAGAGAGAGATAGAGAGACAGAGAGACAGAGACAGAGAGACAGAGACAGACAGACAGACAGACAGACAGACAGACAGAGACAGAGACAGAGACAGAGACAGAGACAGAGACAGAGACAGAGACAGAGACAGAGACAGAGACAGAGAGGTTTTGTGGACTGCATTTATTCTTAAAAGCACAGATGGTCTTCTTCTTCTTTGCTATACCACTCTGAAGTGCAGTAAGTTGTTTTCTTCTGCAGCAGAGATCAGGGATATTAGCAGAAGAAAGGGGGGAAGGAAACTCCTGCCCAGCTGCATTACGTTTCATGCAGGTTCAGATCCGAGCTTTGTTGTTAGACATCGTTGCACCCTCCTTTATGAAGTGAAGGGTGAGATTCATGAAAGGTAAAACGGGGACATTTATCAACTTCATTTCTTTAATGATGCAACCTTTGAATTCTTAAATATTCTGGCAAGCAAATCCTTTCCCTAACAAAGGAAAATTGCACACCTTTGAGATTTACCCAGCTGCTTCCCTTATGATTATCTTTGTATGGAAAGTGTTTCTCCTCCCCTGATGCCAAATAATCAACCTGTAGATTTCCAAGTAGAATGATATATCTGTTCAAACTGAAGAATTTAGTCCCAGTTTGAAAGCAGTTGTTACTTGGAAATTCTCATGTTTAGGAAGTAAGGCAATTTATTCCTAGTTTGGGGGTAGATTTTTTGGGGAAGTGCAGCGAAGACAGTATTTGCCCTTTTAGCACCAAACATCCTGTTTGTCTTCCATTTCAAACAAACCCTTGCTTCGCTGTCTAATTTATTGAAAAGAAGGACTAGGGGTGACAGGAGAGCAGTATTCCAATATCTAAGGGACTGTCACAAAGGTGAGGGGGTCAATCTATTTTCCAAAGCACCAGAAAGCAAGATAAGAAGCAATGGGTGGAAACTCATCAAGGAGAGAAAACAACCTAGAATTAAGAAGAAATTTCCTGACAGTTAGAACAATTAATCAGTGAAACAACTTGCCTCTAGAAGTTGTGAATGTTCCAACACTGGAAGTTTTTAAGAAGAGATTGGACAACCATTTGGAATATGGTTTCCTGCCTGAACAAGGGGTTGGACTAGAAGACCTCCGATATCCCTTCCAACTCTGTTATTCTTTCACTTCCCAACTCCTAAACTCAAGACAATCATTACACAAAGACACATCAGCCCCATAGCATTAGAGTTTCTAACCAACTTCAGGTATTTTCATGGCAAAATTAATGATGTCACCCATCTTCATTTTTGTGGTCTTCCTTCTCTATTATTGTCAACTATTGAAGCCTGGGAAATGAGCCCTTTGTCAGTCAACAGGAGTACTGATTTGACCACCAGCTTATCAGGTACTTGGGAGCCAAGGACTTGGCATCACAAGGAAACAGCAGTCAATCGCCAGCCATCAATGCATCAATTTTTAAAAAAGCACTATAGGAATACAAGTCACAGAATAGCCCACATTCCAGTAGAGAGAAGTTCCCTGAGGATGGGTCCCAGCATGAATCTGAAAGCTCAAATGCGTAAACCTTTGGTCCTGGAGACCAATCCATATTTGATCTTTCTCAACTATACTTAATTAAAGTATGATGAGAACATGACAAAGAGGAGTAAAACATGCATACAGTCTATCTAAGTATATACACAACTTCTACAGCGGTTAAAAGCAGTGACATAACTGGATGTCCAGTTCATCTATCCATGGATTGCCTCTGGCAGTGCTTCATGCAGATCTTCTAAAGAACCAGAGAACACGTGTTGTAAGCCATATGTAAGGCATATCAATGCCGCAATCACAACAAGGGAAATCATTCCAGCCCCATTGATGCAGGGCAGAGGCACTTCTTCCAGTACGACATTTCATTTTGTTCAGTTTCGTCCAGACAGAGTGAGGCAGATTAAAACCGGGTAGAGTGATTACTAATGGTCAGGCTGCAAGAAGACAACTTGACCATTTCTATCTCCATTCCTCTCTCAACTCTGTTGAGCTTAATCTTCTTCTTTTTTTTCTGGCCCATCCTCCATTCACACAGTGGTGGTTATACTACCGGTTCAGCCCGGTTCAATCAAACCGGTAGTAAAAAAGCCTCTGACGATCAGCTGAGATGATCAGCTGAGAGGAGAAAGAATAGAAAACCTCAGGATCAGCCCTGCCACCCGCCCCTGCACTTTTCCCTTCTTTATCCTCTCAGCTGATTGGCGCTGCAGGCCTCAGCTGGTGTGAGGTAAACTCCAAGTTAGGGTGTTAGGTGCGCATGAGATCACCAAACTGGTAGTGGAACAGGTAGGATCCCACTGCTGCATTCACAGTATTTTATTTGTTTGTTTGTATCTTGCCTTTATTATTTTAACAAAGAGCTCATGGCCTTCCTCCTCCTATTTTCCCCAAACAACAACTCCATTATATGGATTGGGCTGAGAGATACAGACTAGCTATCACCCAGCTGGCTTTCATGGTTAAGATAAGGACTTGAACTCATGGTCTCCTGCTTTCTAGCCTGGTGCCTTAACTACTCCAAGCTATTGCCTTGGGAGTTTATATCGCAGGTGACAAAACTATAATTCTAAGATAATTAACTTAAAAATAAAATCACTTCTGATCTCAAACACTGTGAAGAACTCTTTAAATGACACCCTGCTAGGAATGAGACTTAATAGTCCTAACAGAAATTTTAATTTACATAGTTTTCTTGACATCTCTATAAACCATATTTTGATTCAGCAAAAATCACCTCTATTGAACAGCACAGATCTTTGGTGGCCATTTCCATTTTTCTTTCATGCATAAGGGAAAAGGAAAGAGGTGGAAGGAAGGGGGAGAGAAAGAGAGAAAGGATATATTTTAGTCACAGGCTAGAGTTTAAAATAAAATGTGTTAAAAATAAAATATGAATAAAAAGCACCCAAAAGTAGGATACGAATGCTACAATAGATGGCAGATTCATTAGTGGGCATTCAGAAGGTATCTAATTTTACAGGCAGCGTAAGACAAATTGGCTTTACTCAAGGAAATTCAATCATATGGATCTGATAAAAATAACTAGTCATTTTTCAAAAATGAATTCCCAAGATCCTACAGGAGGTACAGTAGAACAGGATCCAAACGTTAGCTTTGGTGTGTAGAGAAACAGTTTTAGCTCCTCAAGGAACTTCTTTACGTTGTCCCTTCAAAATTGCTATGGAGAGAATAGCAATAACACTTAGACTTATATACCAATTCATAATGCATTACATCCCCACTCTAAGAAGTTTACAGAGTCGGCATCTTGCCTCCAACAATCTGGGTCCTCATTTTGCCCACTTTGGAAGGATGGAAGGCTGAATCAACTTCGAGCTGGTGAAAATTGAACTGCTGGCAGTGGGCAAAATGAGCCTGAAATTCTTCATTCTAACCACTGCACTATCGTGGTTCCTATTCCACACTTGAATGCTGAATATTGAAATGTGTGAAAGGCATACTTTAGAGGTTGGAGATAGTTATGCGATGTAAATATGTGCTGGTTTGAGGAAGGACATTTGACTATTCAGAAAAACAGTGGAGTAAAACAGACTGGTCCATCTGGGCACTTAAATCTTTAATGCACTATTTAAATGCATTAAACTGTGTTTATAACCCATAATTAAGAATGTCTTCCTAACAAAGCCAAGATCAGGGAGTTTTCACATAATTGTCCAGGTTCTTACTGATTTTTAACTGTCTTCAACAAGGAAAAACTCAAGTTTTTTTGAGGAGGGAAATGCATTCAGTCGGTTTGCTATAATGCAATTCCATGCATCCATTTCAACCTTAGACAATCCTAACTCCCACTTGGATTTATCATAATAGCAATAGCACTTAGACTTACATACCACTTCACAGTGTTTTACAGCCCTCTGGGTCTTCATTTTACCAACATCAGAAGGACCGAAGGATTAGTCAACCTGGAGCCTGGTGAGAATTGAACTGCCGAACTGCAGGCAGCCGACCGTCAGCAAAAATAGCCTGCAGTACTGCATTCTAACCACTGCGCCATTGCAGCTCAATAATAACTTATTCTGATTTATTTGTTTTCTTACTTGTTTATATTTATTTGAATTTTGCTTTTATTATTTTCACAAACAACTCAAGGCAGTGAACATATGCAATACATCCTCCTCCTCCTGTGTTTTCCCCCAATAACCCTATCAGGGCAGTTGGACTGAGATAGAAAATGGCCCAAAATCATCCAGCTGGTTTTCATCTCTAAGGCAGGACTTGAACTCAACTCATCTGCTTTCCAGCTTGGTGCCTTAACCAGTAAAGGACTTTACCATTGTTTTTAGTTAATTATTTATACAAACGGTTCACTTGGTATGTTTTTTCTCTAGCATGACATGCCATCGCATTCTTCTTGCCCTGTTAAGATAAATTGAGCTCAGCTGAGATTTAGTGACTGTCTCACCAACTCACTTAGTGATCTTTGGAGATTTTTTTTTAAATTGAACCACTTAGCCATCTAACCCAGGGGCATCAAACTCAAGGCCTGTGCTTAGATCTGACCTTGGAAACAGTGAAGGACCAGCCTGCCATGCCTCTGCCAGTGAAAACGAAGCTCAGGAGGGTTGCAAGAAGTTGAGCTGGCTACGCCCACCCTGGCCATGCCCACCTCAACCATGTCCACTCAGCCCACCCTCCTCCGAGGTCAAAAACAACCCTGATGTGCCATTAAATTGAGTTTGACATCCCTGAACTAACCAAACCATACCAGCTGACCAATTAATACTACTTAATAGTTTAGCTATGGTAGGCCAACCATCAACAGTTTTCCATATGTAGATTAACTGGCCAGCAGAGAAAGACTTCCAATGATTAAACTGATCAGGCTTATCACCTGGCCAACAAGCATAGCTTAACTGGCAAGTCAACAGTTCAAGCTCTTGAACAGATTGGCGTGAAGAAGTAGAAGAAGTTTTGGGAGAGGAGAACTTCTTCCTACTGAACCTCCTTCTATGGAATCCATAGATCAACCTATGGAAACTGTGAGTCTTTGTCAACTTTTACATCAATGTCAATCTGAACACAATCTATAAAGAAACAGCACTTTTAGTTGTAGTAATTATTGAAACACATATCTGAAAAGAGCAAGAATGCCTCCTAGGCATGTTGTCTAAAACTGCGATACTTCCTGGAAGTCCACAACAAGCAAATGTTGTTTTCACAACTCCTTCTTAGGTAAATCTCACAAGTCTATAGCAACCATTTATTTTATCGTAATTAAAACAAAATCATTAAGGAGGCAGAACTAGCCACTAAATATATGCTGATTTGTTATTTCAAGCTCCTTTGAAACAAACAAAGATCTATCTCTATTACAGCCTTTGACATTTACTAGTTTCAGTTTTCCAAAAACAATTTTATTCATTTGATTTGTTAATCTCCTAAAAAGTACACTTGCTGAAATCCAAAGTTCTGCCCAACCATATAAAACGTGGTAAATAACAATGGCTTAAATATTTATCTGTTCTCCATCAGGCCATCCATACCTCCATGCATCCTTTATCTAACTTAAAATTCAACATAATGCTTTTATTTATTTTCCTTCTTCTTTCATTCCCCAACTCTTCATCCCAAAAATGCTTTTTCAAGAGGCAACTGGACTTGAAGATGTTTCCCTTCCCTTGAGCAGAGGATTAGTCTAGAAGACCTCCAAGGTCCCTTCCAGCTCTATTTTAATAATAATTAGAGAATATCCAGACTCTATTAGGATGTTCAGAAAACATCCCAGAATAGAACAGTGCCAAACATCATCACCCTTGCTTCCAACAAAACCAGTGAAACACTTCTAGGAAATGACCAGGAATTGAACTCACATTTGTTTGACCTAATCTGAGGGACAGAATAGAGCAATAACACTTAGAAATTCCTCAAACACTTGGATAGTCATGTTCAATCTGACCAGGAGAAGTCAATAATAATAATAATAATAATAATAATAATAATAATAATAATAATAATAATAATAATAATAATGTTTTTAGTAGCCTTGAAAAAAGCCTATACATCAAGGCAAACTTGAATACGGCTTGTTTGCCTGGAACCTGCACTACATATCAGACATTAACACAATTGAGCTGATTCAGAGGTATTTCTCGAGAAAAGTATTCCACTCTTCCACTCACAATAGAATCCCTTATGCCTCCAGGCTCGAAATATTGGGCCTGGACAATCTAGAACTGCACCGCCTGCGGTTCGATCTAAGCATAGTTCACAAAATTTTCTGTTACAACGTCTTATCTGTCAACAACTTCTTCAGCCTCAACCACAATAGTACATTAGCAAACAACTGATACAAACTCAAGGTAAACTGCTCCAAACTCGATTGCAGAAAATACAACTTCAGCAACAGAGTGGTCAACACCTGGAATGCTCTACCCAACCTGGAATGCTCAACTTTTGGGGTTTTGAATTAACTAGGTTTTAAATTTTAATATAATTCTTAAATTTTAAATTTATTAGTTATATTTTTGTATTTAAATGGGATTTCGGCCGGATTAATTTGTTTAATCTGTTTTTAATTGTATATATTGTTCGTTTTTAGTAGGCTGTACACCGCCCCGAGTCCCTTTTTGGGAGAGGGGGCGGTATAAAAATTTAATAAATAAATAAATAAACTCTGTTATTATAGCCTCAACCCCTCACAGCTTCAACCTCGAACTGTCTACCGTGGACCTCACCCGATTCCTAAGAGGTCCTTAAAGGGGGCCTGCATAAGCACACCAGAGTGCCTACCATCCCTGTCTTACTGTCCCCATTTATGTGTATTTACTCCCTTTGTTCCTATTTATGTTCATACCTATATTTGTTATCTTGTACATGTTTGACAAACAAATAAATAAATAAATAAAATATGGTCACACCGTTACTGCTAAACATGTCTTTTTTTAGAGAAGATGATCAAGGCCCATCAAATTGAGGTGAAACATAAAAGAAAATAAAAATAAAAACTAAAAGGATAGAGAAAACATTCCTAAGATGATTTGCCACAGATTGCTTTGGGTAACATTCAGGAATATTTACAGGAGAGTGGTAATATTTCAGAGTTTGAAAGGAATTACAGAACAGCCAGTAGGGGCAGAACCACAACAGAAAGCAAGAAAAGCAAAGGAAATCAGCCCTTCTGATACATTTTGCAGCAAAAGGTACAAGAATAATTTGTGAGGGGTAATTTGCATAAGTGTATTGATCAAACAAGTTGCTGACAGCAAAAGAACTAAGATTTGGTGGATGAATGTTTTTGTCATTGTTTTCCTAAAGGGGAAAAAAAAAATTCCTGGATTGGCATTAAAAAGTACAAACAATTCCACCATGCTTAAGAAAATGACATTTATGCAGCTGCTTAATAGCAGTAAACAGATGCTCGAAGCTCCCAGATTTCAGATCCGGATACCTGAAAAGTAGCAGATTAATGGTTAAGGTTGCTAGAGGGGGCATCCATGGTTTGTTGACATTTAGCTGGCATATTTCAGCAAACAGAGTATTATGCAAGGCATATGAGGGTCATGCTGCTACAGCAATTTAAATTAGGCATATGTGAAAACTCTTCATTAGAATTCTAGGTTTGTCCCATTTCCTCATCCTCTGAACAGACATATGCCCCAAAATTGCCAGCTCAGATCTAGGAACAGTTTTCTGGCAAGAACAAACATTCTTGAGGATACACAAGAACACAATCGAATTAAAAGATAAAAAAAGGAGACCATCAAGCAAGGAATAACATTAAAGGAGGATGTCAGAGTTCCAAGTAAGGAATAATATTAAAAGACTAATAGATCCACTTGCAAGCAATACCTCCGAGGCAGGTAGATTCCTTAAAGAATAGTTTTATTGGAAACTAGCTTTATACCCATGCTTCGCTACGAAACTATATTTTTGGGGAGGAAAATAAGGGGGGAAAATTCTGCCTTTGCCTGCCAGCATCCATTGGTATTTATCTGGCTAGCATCCTGTCAGTGTTTGAGAGAGTTGAGGGCTGTTTGGAAACTGAAACAGTATTTGCTGTGTGAGCAAGAAGGAGACAGCAAGGTGCCTGGGCGTGGCTTAGCTCAACTGTTATGTAGTAAAGCTGCTTGGTGCTGTGAAACTGAAACTGAAACTCCTCTCCTCTGCTTGTGTTTTGCATTTGGAACAGATTCCTAGAACTTCTTAGCATCAGAGCTTGTTAATAATAATGTAGGAAATATTAATGCTCTGATGGTCATTTCGAAAAATCCTTTCTTTCTTACCTAGAATCCAAGAGGAACATACATGCCAATCAAGTTTGTAAGCTTTGCAGTTCTGGAGTTTTTGTGATAATGCATGATTTTGAGTAGTTTGGAGATAGATAGATAGATAGATAGATAGATAGATAGATAGATAGATGATAGATGATAGATAGATAGATAGATAGATAGATAGATAGATAGATAGATAGATAGATAGATAGATAGATAGATAGATGATAGATAGATATCAAATTGGCACAGATCTGGTGAAAACCGACTCTGAAGGGCCCTTTGGTTTTCACCTAATTAAAACTAAAAGTTTTTCCCTCAACTCCAAACAATCAATCACATGGCCCAATCACGGCAGGTCTGCTCGTGTGATGACATCACTCCTCTTTCTTTCGGCCAGGTGTGAGAATGTCCTTGGTTCCCAGGAGAAAGTCTTGAGAAAGTATTTTATTCTGACTACACAAGTCCAGCTATCCTAATCCCCCATCCCTATCCCTTGCTCTAGTGTGGCAACACTGAAACTCTAAGATGGCTTCACTCAGATCAACTTCAGGGCTGACAGAGGATATGAATGAAGGATTTGACCTCACTTATGCTATTTGGAGGACCCTGAGTACATTGAGAGTTGGAATGCTTAAAGGTAAAATCACTATGCTCAAGCAGATAATAACATGTTGTGTGAATGTGGAGAGACCAAGAAAACAGCCTATCTGGTAATGTTGGCTACTACCATAAACACATACCAATAATGACTTATCTTGGGTCAATGACAAGGCCAAGAAAGTGGCTTCATTCATTTAAAGTTTGATCTAGACAAGGAAGAGGAAGGAGGGGGAAGGAAGGAGAAGAAGACCTTTAGATTCATTTAGAGATAACCTTTCCATGCATTTTTTTAGAATGAAGAAGAGAAAGAGGGAGGGAGAAAGGAGGGGAAGGAGGAGGAGGAGGAGGAGGAGGAGGAGGAGAGAGAAGAGAAGAAGGAAGAGAGGAGGAAGAAGAAGAAGAAGAAGAAGAAGAAGAAGAAGAAGAAGAAGAAGAAGAAGAAGAAGAAGAAGAAGAAGAAGAAGAAGAAGAAGAAGAAGAAGAAGAAGAAGAAGAAGAAGAAGAAGAAGAAGAAGAAGAAGAAGAAGAAGAAGAAGAAGAGAAGAAGAAGAAGAAGAAGAAGAAGAAGAAGAAGAAGAAGAAGAAGAAGAAGAAGAAGGCATTTCGGTGGGATCAAATAGGAAAGAAATTCTCATTCAGGTATATACTTTTTTTTTTACAATAGGGTTGATTTTAAAAACTCCACAAACATTTAAAAGCCATTAGGCTTACATTTACTTCACAATGCCCACAGCAAGGTTTGCTTCCAAAATATAATGAATTAGGTTCCTGATAATTATTCACTTTCTTTACTGTTGCTTTCAATCCATACAGGTACTAAGATAGGGTTAGAGTTAAGTTAATCACTCTAGGGCTCATGTGATTTTAAAAGGTCTTTTTTCTCCCATATTCGAGAGAGTGAGTTTAAAAACTCCACAAAGAAAAAAGAAAGAAAAATAAAAGAAAGTTGTTAGAAAAAGGAGCAAAACTATTTTCTTATATTCAAGGCTTGGATTTTATAAAGTCCATAAAAATTAAAACACCGTTAGATGTTATTTCATACGGCTCAAAATAAGGTATGCTTCCAAAATACAGTTAATCTGTTCATTCTTTACTTTATTTACTTGTAGATAAATGAAGTAATAAAAATAAATAAAAGAAAGTAGCATGAATAATGAATGAATACTGTTCATTATTTACTTTATTTACTGTGAATCCAGACAGAATACAGAACTATTTTCTTTGTGGCGTTAGGATAAACATGATATCTCTGGTAGGTGAAATAAAGCCAAACAAAATTGAACTCTATTGGATATACCGTATTTTTTGGAGTATAAGATGCACCTAACTTTTTTGGGGAGGAAAACAAGAAAAAAATAAACTGCCTCTGCCTCCCAGCAATTTTCCTCCTTGCAGCAAACAACAAACAGCCTGGTCATCTTCCGCACAGCCTGATTACCACGAGCAGCTGATTGTTGGTTGGATCGGCCTCCTGACGATCAGCTGTTTCAAGCTGCAGGGATTGCATAGCCTATTGCCACCTCCGCACACCCCATGTTCGGCCTCTGCATCCCATTTTCAACCTAGGAGCACCCATTTCCCACCCGTTCCGGGTAGCAGGGATCAGAATAGAAGGAAAATGATGCTTGTGGAGGCTGAAAATGGGGCGCACAGAGGCCAAAAATGGGATGCGGAGGCCGAAAATGGGGCGCACAGAGGCGGCAATAATGATCCCTGCAACCTGAAACAGCTGATCATCGGGAGGCTGATCCAACCAACAATCAGCGGCTTGTGCTAATCAGGTTGTGCTGAAGCTGATCAGGCTGTTTGCTGCAAGGAGTCAAACAGCTGGTAGGCAGAGGCCAAAGGGTGGGGGCAGATGGGTGCGCAGGGCTTCAGCCACATTCACTGTATAAGACACACAGACATTCCCCCCACTTTTGGGGGGTGGAAAAAGTGAATCTTATACTCTGAAAAATACGGTATGCAAAATATGTCATATTTAGAGTAGAGGTGGCAGGATCATTTGTAGGCAACATAATAGTCCTAGCATAGGCTATTGATACTACATCCATTCAGTTCTGCTTTTGATAGGAATGGCAAACTTGTGGGATCACATTGTGGAATGGAGAATTGGTTTCCAAATCCACACCTTCTTCCTTGTGTTAGGTTTTGTTCTGAGCAGAGATACGAGTTTTTCAAATCTGGATCTGTTACATTGGTCATGGTATGCTATATATTTTCCAGTTTCTTCTGCAATTTTCTTATAAGCTGGGCCTCCCTGCAGCCCTAGGAGCCAAAATGGTGCACTGTGGGGACTCCTGGAAGGGCAGGGGTGAGTGGGCGGGAACAGTCAGAGGTGGTATTTGCTGCTTCTCTGAACTACACAAAATTTCCGCTACCGGTTCTCCAGAACTGGTCAGAACTTGCTGAATACCCACCTCTGGACTGACCTGATGGAGATGTCATCTCTAGAAAAGGGTTGAATGATGGTCCTGCAAATCAGGGATTTTCTAGAGGGTGAACTTATCATGATCTATATTATGAGTCTTCACCTTGGTGATGTTTCATCATTTGTAAAACCCAATTTCATATACTGGGCTGGAGAAGCTGGAGATGACTGAACACCTCATCAATCCAACCAAATATTCCAAATCATTAAAATTAAATCCCTTAAACCAAATGTTGGTAGACTATAAGCTCCTACAATATCATCACTGACAAAAAACAAATAAGCTTGACAACAACACTTTCCTTTTGATACTTGTGACCATATGGCTGTTGGACACATAGTTTTACTGCCACCTGTCAAGGTGACAAAGAATGGAGAAGCAGATGGTCTTGGCCAAGACACCATACTCCCAACTGCATATGCCAAGTTTTATGCTTTCAAGCTAAAAGTCATATTTGCTTGTCTTTTGGAATGGTTCAACTTTGCCTTCACCTTTCCTTTCATATGCAATTCATGAATCTTCGTTGTTAGATAAATGACAGCTTCAGAACTCAGCTTATCTAGATGCTGGCTTATATATTGCAACCTCACAAAACAAAGAACCCAAGAGTAACTATCGGGCAAACTGAAGAAAGACAACAATGGTTAAATGCTCTTTGATTCATTGATATAAGATTCTCTTCTGAAATAGCAACTAAAAATACAAAGGACTTTCCATTATAATTGCCTTCAACCCCTTCTTCTTTCTTTAAGGCAAACTAATCGATGGCAGGTTGGTTTAAACAAGCTTTCTTCTATAGTCACAATTTTTTTTTTGGGGGGGGGGGGAGAAAGTATGAAGATGTTGTACAACTGAAATAAGAGATTTGTTGCCACAGCACAAACATAACACAGGAAACATAGGAAACAGATCATCTATACATCTTCCAACAAAGTGGACATTCACGTAACTTCATCAAATAGCACCCAACCACTCAACCCAATGTTTATAATATTCATTTCAATTTTGCTCTTACTATTTTTACAAATAGCTTAAGGCAGCAAACATATCCAACACCAGAGGTTCACCAGGTTCTGATCAGTTCCGGAGAACCGGTAGCAGAAATTTTGAGTAGTTTGGAGAACCGGCAAATGCCACCTCTGACTGGAGATTTTACAGTATCCTTCCCCTGCCACGCCCATCAAGCCACGCCTACAGAACCGGTAGTAAAAAAAAATTGAATCCCACCACTGTCTAACACATCTCCCTCCTCCTGTTTTTTTCCCAACAATCTTGTGAGGTGAGTGGGGCTGAGAGAGAGAAAATGACTGACTTATCTATGTTTACAGAAGCAAAAGATAAGCATAGATAAAAAAAATTCAACCCTGATGTAGTTATTATCCTTTCTTATATCATCTGCCATTTTCTCTTGTGGCAGAGTGCAGATGTTATTCTCTCTAAAACCTACAAATAAACCAACCATCGTTTTTATTATTAATCTAGAGGAGATCATGGTTGGTTTAGTGTGGGAAGAAATATCCATCTGGTTCAGTTCCAAGCTGGGAGGCAGGCACTGGAAATAAAATGGAGGCTGGAGGCTGATTGGAAAGAGGGTCCATTTTTGATGAAGCAGAACCACCAAATACAGTATGTGTGATTCTGGGCAGCTGACCACATGGAGTTGAGGATGAGGGGTTTTTATACCTTCTTTGGGCTTTGTATTTAAGCTTCCAGTTCCTGTCCAAGTACATGTATTCTGTTGGCTATTGTCAAATTCTTATGGGATCATGTAGGGGTTATGTAGGGGTCATAGCTGGTTCTATAGGCAAAAGAGGAAATGCAAGTCCTAGGTGTGTGTCTGAGGTAAGTTTGGTTGATGTTTGGAGTGCTCTAGGGATTGTGCAATGAAGGGGCTTATGTTCTGAAAGGGCGTTGGGCAATTCTTATTGTGGTTTAATGGCTTTCATCCTGTATTGGATCTTGAGTGAGGGCTAATCCTACCATTCTGCCTTTGTTCAGACTTTGCTGCAGGGAGTTTCAAAATATCCTGTCTTGAACGGATTACCAAATCTGCATTTCAAAAAGCTGCACCCTCAGCTTCTGCTTGGCGGCAGGCAGATTAAGGCTGCTTCCTGCCTCTTAAAAAAACCATGTTTCTCCATTTCTACCTTTGGGAAATTATAACTTTCTGCCTTTTTTAAATATTTCCCAAAACATTTCATTCTTCTAGAAGGGGTAGGCACTGACTTCCTACAATTGCATATTGGAAGCACCACTAGTAAAGAAGAAAAGATGAAATAGCTAAGAAAAAAATGGGTCAAGGGGGATTCTGTATTCTGGTTGAAACTCATGCAGTCAGGAATCATATTGTCTAAGCAGATCTTTGTTGTTTTTCAAAAATAAAGGACAATCTACAACTTTTATGGAAACAGCAGCACTGAAAATTCTGGCCTTTCTTTTTTACTGCATCCATCACTAATTAGCACCCCTGTGTGTTCAAGGGCATTTGAAAACTTGCCAGTTCCACTAAAAATGCTGCTTTAGGTAAAATTTATTGACAAACTACCAGTTCATATCAACCCTTCCCAACCTCCAGAAAGCAGATCCTTTTTGGCTTCACTCAAAATTCCTGGAGAACCCTCCAAATACACTGTAAATTCTACATCACCATGCCAACTCTCTGAGCAAGAGCAAAAGCATTATTATTTCAAAGAGGGGAAGGAAACACCTTGGAATTACAGCATTTGTTATATGCTTCCCCCGCCCCACTTGTGTTTTTAAAGACTTAGCTCGAAGCGCATCAATAAGTATGATTGGATTCCTTAAGAATTCCCCTTTAATTTTCATTCAGGTGTGCGGAACATCACTCTTCCCTTCTGCTTACCTGTAGCCTGAAACTTATTCCTTTAAAATACAGAGAAATTACACTGTGGGCCAATGGTCATTCCAACAATATCTTTCCTAGAGAGATGAAATGGGATTCCGAGTACCAATAAAGGAAAATATTTGTCGCTCGGGGTTGAAATGAGCAGTCCTTGGAGCTCTTTGAGCTTGCTTGTTTCCTTGGTTTCATTACCCAACTAGGTAACATCATCAGTGCTAGTAAGGAGTGCTGTTTGCTGTCAAGTTTCTATTCTGGTGCCTTGCCTGTCTGTTTACTGATAGCTCTTTAGCAGTTTCTTAGAGCCTAGAAACTTGAAGGTCTCTACTGTTGATACCGTGTTGCCCAATATGGTAAGAGGTGGTAGGAGAGCTTCTTCAAAAATCTATGATCTCTACAATTCTAAGAGTGTCCAGCTCTTATAGGCAGACTTATCATCGTCCCAAATGAGACCAATGACTGTTGTATCATCTGCAAGCTTCAGTACTTTCTTTTTTAAAAAAATATTTTATTAATTTTCCAAAGTTTAAAAACATAAAATATACGCATTGTTATCAACATCAAGACATCTTTTACATTTCCTTACGTTTTTCAATATATGATTACTTATTCCATCACCATTACATCTTACTCTTGTTACAAATCAATATATTTCATCTTACACTTCCACCTTTTCTATAACATATATAAATATTTACATACTTCCTCATTCTTTTCCTAATTGCCATTTTATTTTTATTTCTAAACCACTCTTACCAGGCATCCCAGGCTCTATAACAGGGGTGGGATCCGACAGGGTTTGATGATTTATGAGGTTTGTTGGTTTACGATGTGCTTCCCTGCACGCTGCTACCGTCTGCGCACCTGTAAATCGTCATCAGCATGCTGCATGCAGAGAAGCAGCCTTTCAAAAAGCCCTTTTTTCCTGCTTTTTTAACTGCAGCTGTGCCTCGCATGGCAGCTGAGGTTGAAAAAAATCAGAAATAAAGGTCAGGTAAGAGCCCGGGTGGGTGGCTGGGCAAAAACATCAGCAAACATAGAATCGGTTCTATGTCTGCTGCTCTTCAGAGCTACCGGTTCTACAGAGGTGGACAGAACTGGTAGAAACCCACCCCTGCTCTATAATATATTGAATTTCAAAGTCAGCCTGTCCATCTCTATACAGTATATTATTTTCTTTATAATCATGCCTTCTGATGGCATCCTGTTCTCCTTCCAAAGTTGTGCATATGAAATCCTTGCTGTTAGTGCATGTAATATAATATACCTATCTTTTTTTACTGCATTTTTGTGTTGTTATACCTAATTAAAAAATTCTGGATTAAATTCAATTTTCTGATTTATAATTTCCTCTAGCTATTGTCTGATTGTATTCCAGTATTTCTTCACTTCCGGGCACGTCCACCAGATATGAAAATAAGTGCCGTTTTCTTTCCTGCACTTCCAACAATCTGGGTTTAAATTAAACATTTTTGCCAATCTAGCAGGGGGTAGGTGCCATCTGTGGAACATTTTATACAGGTTTTCCCTGTATGCTGTGGATATGGTTAATTTGTAATTTAGTCCCCACATTCAGTACTTTCTACCGACCTAATACTGTAGACCATGTTTAATCTTGGGTGCCAAACTCTTTGGAAGAATGTACCATTTTCTTTTCTTTTTTGACAAATAGCTGGACTCAGAAGTCTTGGTCAGAACACTGGCTTTTTTTCTTTACAGAAACAAGACTGGCCAAATGTCACTTGTAGATGAGAGTCTGGGTTGCTAATAATACTCTATGGATCTTAGGTAGGGCCAATGAATTGGAATTTGTTCCTAAGTGGAGGAAGACAACTTAATACTTACTTTTGACCAAAGTTGGACCTGGGTGATCAGAAGCAATCTTTAGGGCTTCATAGATCAGGTTGCTCTTCTTAATTAATGCTGGTTTAAGGATTAATATTGCCAGTCCAGCCACATACAAGGAATTTTTTTCTCCCCTTTTGCTCACTTCATCCTTTAATAGGGATCAGTCTTCTCCATCGAAGAAGTTATTTTGCAACTATTTCGAATCCTTTGAATGCAAAGTTTTGTTTCGATTTAGCATGTTGCAAAGATGTGCGACAAAAGATGAAAAGGAAGCAGGCACAATTCTGATTCCAAACCAGAATTGGTTTAGTTTTCCCTTCCAGGTAGTCCTAGATTTACAACAGATCTTTTAGTGACCGTTCAAAGTTACAAAGCACCGGCAAAGTCAGTGGTGGGATTCAAATCGTTTTACTACTGATTCTGTGGGCGTGGCTTGGTGGGCGTAGTGTGGCTTGGTGGGCATGGTTAGGTACAGGGGTAGGATGCTACCGGTTCTGTCCAGTTCTATAGAGCCAGTAGCTCCGAAGAGCAGCAGACACGGAACCGGTTCTGTGTTTACTGCTGTTTGGCCCACCCGCCCTACCTGCGCTCTTACCTGTCCTTTATTTCCTGCTTTTGCATGGCACAGCTGAGGTTGAAAAAGCAGGAGAAAAGAGGCTTTTCAAAGGCTGTGCACCTGCGCGCTGCGCTTTTCAGCTGTCTGGGTGGCACAGCTTAAGGTTTTTTTACACACGCAAAACATAGTCACCGAACCAATAGTAACACTGGTTGAATCTCACCCCTGGTTAGGTGACAGGGGAAGGTTACTGCAAAATCCCCATTCCCTCCCCACCCCACTAACCTGCTTTACAGCTCCGTTCTCCTGTGCAGGTCAACAAAAGAAGACCCAGCTGATCAGCTGAGACTCTGGAGGCAGAGAATAGATGGGGGTGGGGCCAGTCAGAGGTGGTATTTGCCAGTTCTCCAAACTACTCAAAATTCCCACTACCGGTTCTCCAGAACTGGTCAGAACCTACTGAATACTCACCTCTGGACAAAGTGACTTATGATTGTTTTTCACACTGAATGAGTGTTGCAGCATCTCCATAGTTATCATTGATCAAAATGCAGACATTTGGCAACTGGCCTGTAATTGTGACAGTTGCAATAACCTCCTTTTGCAACCTTCTGATAAGCAAAGTCAATGTGGGAGCCACTTAACAACCACGTTACTAACTTAACAACTAAAGAGATTCATTTAACAACAGTAGAAAGAAAGGTTGTATAATGGGGCAAAACTCAATTAAACAACTGTCTTACTCAGCAGTGGAAATTTGGGGCTCTTCGTTGTCATAAGTTGAGGTCTACCTGTATTTCAACAATGATTTCAGTCAGCTAGAAATCTGTTTTTCTATTCCTGATGCCAGTTTCTACTTTCTTAATTTTGCTTCCATGATTATAAAATATTTTTCAGGAATGAAAAACTAGCTGAGTGACTCTGAGCCAGCCACTTTCTCTCTCAGCTCAACACTCCTCACAGAGTTGTTGTTGTTGGGAAAACAGAAAGAGGGAAAAATATGTTGCATGTTTACCTCTAGAGTTTAGTTATAAAGTAATAAGGGCAGGTTTAAAAACAATCTAAAAAATAAGAAATAAGAAAGAGGTAATTAAAAATAAATCAATTTCTGATCAGTATCCATTCTGTAGATTTAATCCAGAAGCTTAGAAAACTGCAGTTTGTGGTTTTCTATTTCAAACATCCACATGAAAAAAAATCTTATTTAAATTGGCATTTGAGCATATTTTCATCCCACTTTTATCTTAACATTTTGATATCAATAATTTTTGAGCTAATAGCAAAATTTGGGTAATGGCACTGAGTTTGTAACTCTGGGAAGTCTAGATCAAAGTGGTTTCCTTTGGTCTGTTGCATGTAACAGCTGAAAAGTATTTCAACATAGCCTTTCAAAATGAAAATCTACTGAATTATGCTTTAGTAACCAGAACAATGTGAGTTGTTTTTGTTCTATGCCTAGCTAAGAAGAAAAGGAATTGAAAAATCAATGAGAAATGCAGATTAAACGGTCTTTTGATTTCCATTTTTAAAAGATGTTCACACTATTTAGAAATAAAATTTTGAAGCCAACGCTCTCCTACATAAGAATGGATCCCAGTGGAATATCTGAGTGATGTGTACGCTTAGAATTTCATTGAAAGTCATACCAATTATGCTGTTTTATACTACAGATTTAGATCAGAACAAGTATTTCCGACTATACTGGATTGCAATACGGCCTATGTCTGTAGCTCCTTCCATCTATCATAATTTTTCTGGAACTGCGTGAAATTGGGAATCAAAACTATAGGGAGTGATAGTAAAAAATATTCTATTAATGTTGATATACAAGATAGAAAATTTGTGACTTGGGGTTGAACTGTGGGATCCTCTCTGAGCTTGGTGGTTTTCTTGCAGATGTTTCATCACCAAACCAGGCAACATCATCATTGCTAGAAGGGAGTTGGGTTTAAATAGAGGGCAAATCCCACTCCCTTCTAGCACTGATTCTGATAAATACAGTGATTTGCTTAGCCACAAAAGCAAAAGCAGTCATAAAATCAGGCATTTAACAACTGCCTTGCTTAGCCACAAAAATTCCAAGTTCCTAGTTGTCATTGTAAATGAAGGACCACCTGTAAAGGATGGAAAGGGATCTGGAAAATGTAGATGTCTAATGGAAACATTATTGTGCCATGGATTACATGAAAAATACACATATACAGGCACTCACACACATCCACACAAACATTGATGCCATCTGCCAAACACAAACAATTTAGACAGAGAAATGTGCTTTATCTGTAATAGTACTTTAATGAGTGATTTGTGCATTGGGAATACGGGCGATAGGCATACATTTTCAGTTCCTATTTCGCAGAATGAAACTGTTCAAACATCCTTTCTTTCCAGCAAATTCACCTTATGTCTTTAACATTAGCCTGACAGGCAACAGAAAAGGCGATGTAATAATAATGGACAGCGTAATAATACCCGAACCAATGAATGAGTGCTATCAAATGTATATGAATATAATAGAATGGAATAGAATTCTTTATTGACCAAGTGTAATTGGACACAGAAGGAATTTGTCTTGGTGCAAATGCTCTCAGTGTACATAAAAGAAAAGATACCTTTGTCAAGAATCATAAGGTACAACACTTAATAATAGTCATAGGTACAATAGGCAATCAAATCATACTAGGAAACAGTCAATATAAATCATAAGGATACAAGTGACAAAGTTACAGTCATACAGTCACAAGTGAGAGGGGATGGATGATACGGAGTGATGAGAAGATTAATAGTAATAGTAATGCAGACTGTAAACAGTTGGATAATGTTGAGGGAATTATTTGTTTAGCAGAATGATGGCGATCGGGAAAAAACTGTCCTTGTGTCTAGTTGTTTTTGGTATGCAGTGCTCTATAACGTCGTTTTGAGGGAAGGAATTGAAACAGTTTATGTCCGGGATGTGAGGGGGTCCGTAAATATTTTCACAGCCCTCTTTTTGACTCTTGCAGGATACAGGTCCTTGATGGAAGGCAGGTTGGTAGCCATTGTTTTTTTCTGCTGTCCTAATTATCCTCTGAAGTCTGTGTCTGTCCTGTTGGGTTGCAGAACCAAACCAGACCGTTATAGAGGAGCAGATGACAGACTCAATAATTCCTCATTATCATATATCATAATTATTATCATATATTATAATAATTATAATTATATCATATGCTCATTAGAAACTCCAGAGAACTAAAAAAAAAAAAAACCAAGATGAAAGGTTAGCTGGTCCCATTCCTTCTTGCATGTAAGGCAAAAATGGATTAGAATAGCAGATATCAATGGAAGTGAAATTCCAGCACATCAAATATACTATTGGAATACAGTCTATTTTTCAGATCATTACAAAAGGGCTAGAGCATAACTTTGTAAGGAACACAGTGTTCATTATCAACCCCCATGAAAGGAAATTTTAATTACGAATCCATTTATTGAGAAAAAAAAGGAAGAAGTGGGTGACATTACGAAAAAGCTAATTTAATAAACTTCCTGTTTTCTTAAACAATGTTCACTCTTCCCTAATTCTGTCACTAATCAAGACCGCAATGTGCATTTAATTTTGCTTTTTTTTTCTTTTAAATTTTGCATACGAGTTCTTGTACGTTCCCTCATTATCTGCCTAATAGGCATTTTGAATTATGAATATTATTCACTTGATAAATGGTTTGACCTTTCTCATCATTAAAAAAAATAACCATTTGATTTATTGGCAGATTGCTAAATGATAGGAAGTTCTCCAAACCCCAAACTGAAGTAATAGAGACAAGTTAGAATTGTGGATAGAGCTGCTAAAAGCTTAAGTCGCAGCATGCAGTAGTGATATGAATTTTTATTCCTAGTAGAATGTTCTATTGAAGATGACTAGAATGTACCAGGACAGCAGCGTAGTGTTTCTGAATCTTTGAAAGGGGGCAATAATCTTATATTTAGCCTTCTCTCTTATCTACTCTACAGGTAAATTAATTAGGTTTGGAATGGGTTGGTGGCTTGGTTGGTTGGTTGTCAAGTCAATGTTGACAAGTGCCTGTAGATTTCTGAACAAGATTTCCAAAGTGGTTTGCAGGAAGCCACATAGTTGGTACTAAACTAAGAGGCATGCTAAGGGTCATAAAGCTTCAGAGATCCAAGTAAAATTGTCCTTCTCAAGTCTGGTTCATCTTAGATGCAATATATAATTACATGACAGCAGCATTTCAACATTTGAGGGACGTTCACAAAGAAGAGGAGGTCAATCTATTTTCCAAAGCACCAGAAGGCAGGACAAGAAGCAATATATGGAACCTAATAAAGGAGAGAACCAACCTGGAACTGAGAAGAAACTTCCTAACAGTTAGGACAATTAACCAGTGGAACAACTTGCCTCCAGAAGTTGTGATTGCTACAACACTGGAGTTTTTTTAGAAGACTTCCAAGATCCCTTTCAATTCTGGGAGGACATGATAGACAACTAGTACATCCTCCCAATCCTTCTCTTCAATAAGATTGACATACCTAGCTTTCTCAACCATTCCTCATACAATTTAGCTTCCAGACTCCTTACATCTCTGCACACTTTCTAGAGTTTCAGCATCTTTTTTTTAGGTTGGGCTATTTCTTCCTTTCATGTAAAAACAGATGCAAGGAAGGAATTCTGCTTTCTCCCTGCTGCCTGACATCTTCTTGCCATCTGTTCCCACGAGTGGACCTATTGTTTTCTTGACTATCATTCTGCTTCCTTACATATTAAAATCTCAGTTAGAGATTTAGAGACTTCTCAATTAGTTAAAAACAATAACAACAACCCAACAACTTATAAATCATATCAGGAGTTGTGGCCAGTCTTTTTCTTCTTCAACTGTCACTGGTGTCAGGACTCCAACAAATCCACCCCCATTCAAATCATAAGTCTCTAGCCGCATCTCAGAGAAAATAAAATGGATTTATTAGAAGTGGTCATGTTGGTGTTAGCTGGATGCAGCCGATACTAAAATACATCATTCATTTCCACCTTGAACCTGGTCTTCCCCTACCTCCTGGATGTGTGTTCTCCAATGGAACACATCAATCTTCAAGAGTCATCAATCATGCTCTCGGGTAATATTCTTGCTCTCCAACAACTTTGCGCTGCCAGGATGATTATCTAGGCGCTTAAGGAATTACTGTTTTCCCCCACTCCCTTTTTCTGGCAGCTAAAAAGACCAAAGGAGTATCTTTTTAGTTGATAACTGGACAACAGGACTGCCACCCAAATGAACGTGGATATAGAAGTTCAAAAAGACATAGCTATTCTCAGTAAGGTTGCCAGATAGAAATGGATAAACTACTATAAATCTAAATAAAAATAATGACCAAGTATCTTAGGATGGTATTTATTTTATTTATTTATTTGTCAATTGCTTACAAGATAATAGGTATAAGGAAAACATAGTTATGAATACATGAATACATATAAGAAAAATAAAATATAAAAGAAACAATAGGACAGGGATGGTAGGCACATTGGTGTGCTTATGCACGCCCTCTACAGACCTCTTAGGAAAGGGGTGAGGTCAATAGTAGACAGTCTAAGGTTAAAGTTTTTGGGGTTTGGGGAAGAAACCAAAGAGTCAGATAGAGTATTCCAGACATTGACCACTCTGTTGCTGAAGTCATATTTCCTGCAATCAAGTTTGGTGCAATTAACCTTGAGTTTGTATCTATTGTTTGCTCTTGTGTTGTTATGGTTGAAGCTGAAGTATTCATTGACAGGTAGGACATTGCAATGTATGATTTTATATACTATACTTAGATCGGACTGAAGGCAGCATAGTTCTACATTTTCTAGGTCTAGAATTTCGAGTCTGGTGGCATATGGTATTCTGCAATGAGTAGAGGAGTGAAGAACTCTTCTTGTAAAATATTTCTGGACTTTCTCAACTGTATTAATATCAGATATGTAATGTGGGTTCCAGACTGATGAGCTGTATTCGAGTATTGGTCTAGCAAATGTTTTGTATGCTCTAGTTATTAGTGTAATATTACCAGAGAAAAAGCTACGTAAGGATTAGATTAACAACTCTTAATGCCTTTTTGGCTATGTAGTTACAGTGGGCTCTAGCACTTAGGTCATTTGAGATGAGTACTCCAAGATTGTTGACAGAGTTTGGATCATCCACAAGGTCTTGACTATTTAGCCTGTATTTTATTTTCTGATCTTTTTTGCCAATATGTAGGACAGAGCATTTATTTGTTGAGATTTGAAGTTGCCATTTGTTTGACCATTCTGATACATAGTCTAGATCTTTTTGAAGGGTAGCAGTATTGTCTGTGGTGTTGAATAACTTTACATCATCAGCGAAGAGAACGCAGTTGCTCTTGACATGATAACAGAGGTCATTTATGTAGAGTATGAAAAGAGTTGGTCCTAGAACATTGCCTTGGGGGACACCACTGTTGACAGGTACAGAATTTGATAGGATGCTCCCAATTTTGACCATTTGTTGTCTGTTTGACAGGAATGCCTCTATCCAGTTATGCAGGTGTCCAGAGATACCATAAGATTTTAGTTTTAGGAGTAGTTTGTCGTGTACCTCTGAATCAAAGGCTTTACAGAAATCTACATTTAGTCAAGTGAAATTTTAACAGTTGGATACAATTATGATATATGGTAGATTTAAACAAGTCCCATATTCTGAAGGTTCATACATTTGTGAGGCTCTAGAGATTGAGGTCATAGCACATATATTATTTGAATGCCAGTTGCAGAGTAAAAAGATAGATTATTCCCTTGAACCACACATTAGACAAATAGCCCACGGGGATCCATATATTAGAAGAACATATTTTATGTGTGGCCAGACCCCAAATATTACAGATAATATGGTATTTTATTTAAATAAAACATTAAAGTTGAAAAGCACATGAATCTGATTTGATAAATTTTAAGGGTAATACAGTAATACCAACTGTATTTTTCTACTTTTGCCTTGAGTGTTTTGATATGAAATCACAGTAAATCAATAAATATTATTACTACTACTACTACTACTACTACTACTACTACTACTGTTATTAGCCAGAAAGAGATAGAATTGTGTTGGTAATCTAAAACATTCTCCGGAAGAATTTGTATGGAGAACATCAGGATGGGCAATTGTGATCTGAAAAATGTTCTGCCCTTGATGGAATTATGTTTCTCTACAGACTGTAGCTTATAACAGACAGGTTATAATTAAAATGAAACAAATTTTTAAACAAACTGAATCAAAAGCAAAAAAAGGGGTTCCCAAAACTGCCCCAACAAGTGAAATGTTTAATTTGATTAAAAGAATTAGGCTCAATTTTCTAGTCTAAAAAAATGCATAGAAAGGTTATCTCTGAATGTATCTAAAAATTTTCTTCTTCTTCTTCTTCTTCTTCTTCTTCTTCTTCTTCTTCTTCTTCTTCTTCTTCTTCTTCTTCTTCTTCTTCTTCTTCTTCTTCTTCTTCTTCTTCTTCTTCTTCTTCTTCTTCTTCTTCTCCTCCTCCTCCTCCTCCTCCTCCTCCTCCTCCTCCTCCTCCTCCTCTCCTCCTCCTCTCCATCTTTTTTGAAATTTCTGGAAATTTAATTCCTGCTGATCGTTGAAAATGAATGTTAGGATGCAAAAACTAAACCTAAAAATAGTTAACATAGCTTAAAGCAACAACAAAAAGCCAGTTTTCACCAATGCTGGAAAGACAGAGGAGGAAAATAATTTCAAGCTAAGGGGATCAAGCAATATGTGCTACCTACGTTCAGCCAGTTGTCAACTTCACCTCACCCATTTAGTGTCTTGGAGGGTGACCTCAATCTAAACTGAAAGGACTGCAGTGATGAACATTCCAGTTTGGGCAGTTCAGCTCTAAACAATTGGAAGAAGAAAGAAGTTTCAGTAAGAGTAGCAATAATATTGTGGCTTATGGCCAGAGGAAACTACCAGGTCTGGAGGATAGACAAGCTAAAAAAAGTATGGAAGAAAGCGATGACAAAGGATTTAAAAAAACAACAACAACAACCTGATATTTCAAGTCTCCAGACATCAAATTAAACTTCAGTGAGTACATTGCAACAAAAATTTAGGCTGGGTTTCATATACATAAATCAAATCTTCCTTCTTTCTAACTGGCACTTTCTCCTTCCATCATACTATTACCATGGTGTGGAAAATCATTCGAAACATCAGCCTGAAATTTATAAAATCTATACAAAGGGAATTATTGGGAACTTAGTTCATCTTAATTTTTTTTCTATCAGAAATTAACTCCCTTGAGTAGTTTTGAACTAAAAGACAACCTCCTGCTCAAACAGGAGAACCCTGTATTTTTAAAATTTATAAGGCATAATGCGAGAAACCGAAGAAGGAAACCTTTTGTGCTCATATGGAATGGTTAAGTGTTAATTTACAATTTTCTTGATTTTACAGTGCGTAAGTAAAAGATTACAAGCAGTTCAGTTGCTAATTGCTATTCAGGTTTATGAGAACTGCACAAAAGAATAGGATATGACCTTCTGTGATTACTCTACTCAGAAGAAACATTTATTTATTATTTTTTGCCAGAAGACATAATAGACCTCTTTTATACCTAAGATCTAAAGTGTTTTGTGACAGAAATGCTTCAATTATGGGACAATTTGTCCCTAAGAAAATAATACAATGGGCACATTTCTTTCCAAGATAATGAAATATTTCTTGGATCCATCTAAAGCTGTCTGATACCACCTTTTCTGTCTAACAAATGTTATTAAATGGCACAAGCTTTTGTAGGCATTTTTAATGAAAGCTCATGCTTTTAAATAAAATTTATTGGTCAGTAAGGATGCTACTCCATTTTCCTTTGAGTCTTTGGTTACCCCAAATCGTTTTCCTAAACTAGAACAATCTTCAGTCTTTTTGTGTCAAATATAGTGCACTGGAAGTCCATATAATCAAAGGCAGACAATTTACAGTAACATCGTATCAAGGTCTATAAATTGTATTTCGATCTACAGGATGATTTCTTTGTGCACTGTAGGTGTGTAGGAGATGACCAGGCTGAGCTCGAGGGAGGAGTCCCAAGAGTGGGCTGCTGGGGGTTCGCAGGGGTTCGGGAGAGCCCCTAGCTAAGATTCTTTGCAGTTTGGTGAACCCCCAAATCCAACTCCTGGCTGGCCCCTCCCCCTCCCCTCCCCTCCTCTCTCAGGAGTCCCCATGTGGCTCATTTTGGATGCAGGTCAATGCAGGGCGTACACAGAGGCTCAGGGAGAGTGAAAAATGGGCTCCCGGAAGTTTGGGAAGGCCAGAAATGGTCCTGTTCCCAGCTCCCAGAAAGCCTCCAGAGTCTAGGGAGGCTGTTTTTGCCCTTCCAGACATTTGAGGAAAGCCCCCGGAGCCCAGGGAGAGCAAAAACGCCCCTCCCCCTACCATGGTGCAGGAGGCTAACTAGGCCACGCCCACCATGGCCATGCCCACCCAGCTACCCGGCAGAGAATTTGTTGCTAAAATTTTTGAAACCCACCCCTGGAGGGTCAAACGTGTCATAAGTCATGAGTCCCTGTGTACCCGTAAGTGTCTTAACTCCAGCCCATCTTGAATGCCTCTCTTATCTCCTGCTCGTTTCCCTTAATAGCTAGTTGCTCAGATTCTTGTAGAAAGCTTAAGCTTGCAAGTAAATCTTTATACTCTTTTCTTGAACTACCAGAGTCTCCTGATTTCTCCGATGCTTGACAAAGTGCCCAAGCAGATATGAATAAGTTTCAAAGCTCACCCCTAGTAAAAAAGGAGCTCAAAATAACACTATTAAATTCAGGGCACTTCTTACACGACTTTATAATATTATAATGATATTGTGGAATAGCGAAGGAGCACCCAAGGAAAAAAAAAATCAGAAAGTAGTTTAATGGCTATGTGACATCCCTGCATTTCAAATAAAGCACAGTAAACAAGGTTCTCCTCGCACATAAATGCTAGTTGCTTCTGGCTCTAGAGGGCAGTGTTCATCTCCGTTACAAAGCTGAAGAGCCAGCGCCGTCCGAAGACGTCTCCGTGGTCATGTGGCTGGCATGACTAAATGCAGAAGGCGCACCGCATGCTGTTCCCTTCCTACCAAAATGGTCCCTATTTTTCTACATGCATTTTTGCATGCTTTCAAACTGCTAGGTTGTCAGGAGTTGAGGCAAGTAACAGAAGCTCACTCCATTACATGGTGCTAGAGATTCGAAATGCCGAAATGCCGACCTTTCTGATCGACAAGCTCAGCATCTTAGCCACTGAGCCGCTGTGTCCCTACAGTAAACAAACAGACAGACAAAAGAATTCAAAGATTCATCAGATGCATGTAATGGGTTGTAGAGACCATCTAACCAACCTTACCTAACCTCAGAATCTAAACATAATAGGGTTTGGTTAATACCTAGATGGGTCTATCAAGGTTCCTGACTGACAAACTCAATCAAGCCAGCAAGTTGAGATGATCAGATTTCTTTAAGCAAAATGTTGTTGATGAAAGCAAAACCATCTCTAGTTAATTCCCACAGTTGAAGAATAGATGTTCCCCTCCCTTTGTTAGTATAGGTCACATTGTCCAATTAACTGTTTGGGAGTCTCTATGGCAACGCTTTCAAGTCTCTGTTAAACATCTGTTGAGATGACCTTGGTCCCCACAGGACGATTTCTTGTTGTTGCCTGGGGCTACCATTCCAAACCTTTCCCTCCCTTCTTACTCTGTGGCAAGTTCAGAAATGAAAAATGGCTGTGACAGCACAGGCATGTTGACAGGGTCATCCTGGGAATTCCATGGATGTGAAAGATGGGAAGTTGGGGAGAAAATATCCCATACAAAGACAACGGCAAACCATTTCCATAGAACCCAAAAAGATTGCATGAGTTATTGTTCGGTCACAAAGCAATTTGCCGAAAGTGTCTTTTCTTTTTCTAAAGATTGTGGCACAGGTTGCTTAAAAGAGAACATGTTAATAGTCTGGCAAGTGTAATAGAATACTTTCAATAGCTAAAATACTATATTTGAAAAGAGATTATTTTTTTCCAATTAGGGACAAGTTCATAACATAAGAATTGATATATACGAGGAATAAACTTGCAAGTAGAGAACAGATTGCTTGCAATCTTTCTCTTGAATTGCTTCTGAAAATTGGACACTCTTCAGGTCCAATATTGCAATGATGCCACTTACATATTCAAATATAAGGCTGCACGTAACTGTTCTGAAATTGAGCTTCAACAAACTTATTTCTTGCAATTTGTACTAATACACCATATACTCTTGCTATCTTTAAGAGATCTCAAGATGCTTAACCATTTTGAATAGGGTTGTTATCTTTCTCACAATTCAACACACAGATAAACAAATGTGATTTCATAAACTCTCTAAATTTCAAACATAGGGATTTGGGTGCAGAGTGACAGGGGTAAATTAAGTTGATCCAAAGTTGAAGGAATAAGAAGAGATATAACTCTTTGATATTTGATTCTGGTTCTCAGGATTCACACCCTAGTGTATAAATCTAGTAAATCAAGACTAGAGCTCAGAAGGAGCATTTATATTTTGAATGCATATGGTGGGATTCAATTTTTTTTACTACCAGTTCTGTGGGCCTGATTTGGTGGGCATGGCAGGGGAAAGATACTGTAAAATCTCCATTCCCACCCCACTCCAGGGGAAGGATACCTTAAAATCTCCATTTCCTCACCACTCCTGGTGGAAAGGTACTGCAAAATCTCCATTCCCTCCCCATGCCACTAACCTGCTTTCCAGATCTGTTCTCCTGTGCAGGGCAACAAAAGAAGACCCAACCAATCAATTGTGACTCAATGGGAGGCAGAGAATAGATGGAGGTGGGGCCAGTCAGAGGTGGGATTTGCCGGTTCTCAGTACTACTCAAAATTTCTGCTACCGGTTCTCCAGAACTGGTCAGAATCTGCTGAATACCCACCTCTAGCATACACAGCTGATATTATCAATAAGGGAGAATATTTGTAGCTCAGGGTTGAAATGAGGGGTCCTTCGTGGTGTCTGTGTTTGCTTGTTTTCTTGCAGACATTTATGAAATGTCTACGTTTCTACAACCCATTACACGCATCTGATGAATCTTTGAATTCTTTTGTCTGTTTTTTTTGTTTACTGTAGGGATACAGTGGCTCAGTGGCTAAGACGCTGAGCTTGTCGATCAGAAAGGTTGGCATTTTGGCAGTTCGAATCTCTAGCACCGCATAACAGAGTGACTCCCATTACTTGTCCCCAGCTTCTGCCAACCTAGCAGTTTGAAAGCACGTAAAAATGCAAGTAGAAAACTCAGACAGCACCAAGGAGCCTTCATAGCTGAGATTCTCCAAACAACTAATCCTTACTAAGGTTTAATTCCAAAACTGGAGTTTGTCAGCTTTAAAATTCAGCTGTCACATTTCATGGAAGAGGGGGTGGGGGGGTGGAGGAGTTGAGAAGTTCAAGGTTATTCTGTACATTGTATTAAGAAATTCCAGTGGCAATTAATTGGTTCTCGTGATTTATGAAGTGTAGAAGTGGGAGGAGAGAAGGGAGGAGAGAAGGTGGATTCTGTGTAACGCAGGAAATTTTTTTCAATTTGGGAAATTGCCTTTGACATGCCAGATCTGTTTCTAAATAAATCAATTGGAGAGAAAATGCCTCGGAGTGATTGATATCATGGATACTTTCTGGATGCCTTACCTTTATTTCTCAAAGTCTTCTTTTTATTTTTGAAAGGGCTTGGCTGATACCCCTGAGTTCTTTTCCCAGAGATGGAGAGAAATCAACAATCAGCCGAAGTTGGAGATATGCAGGGGGGAGAGTATGGGCCCCCTCCCTCTGGAACGTTAATTGAATCTGCAAGCCTTTGTTTGGAGGAGATGATGGATGCTTTCAGAATGACAGTAGAGGAAAGAGGTGTGGGAGCTATACCGAAGCGTTTCAACTCAAGACGTTGTTATAACCCAGAGATAACCCAGCTGTTTGAAGAGAAATCTTTCTCAAGCCCCAGGCAGATTGCTATTCTGTCTGATTGGAGGGAGGAGACTATACAGATGCCAGTTGGAGGAAGCCAGATAGACGCATCAACGGACAGAGGTATGTTGCAGCCTCTGAGGCAATCCCCTCATTTTCCAGAGGGAATTTGGCTCCCTGCAGACAGTATCCCTCCAGGGTGGGGATTTTATTCAGGCCAGGGGTGGATTCAATGCCTTTGGCAGCCAGCACCAACCCAGCCCTGGTCTGAAGGGGGGTTGCCCAGACAATAGACAGCAGCTACTTCCCCTCCACCTGACCAGGGAACCAGGCCACACCCATCTTCCTCCTGGCAACCACAAATGCAGCCCCAACCGGCAGCGAGGCGACAGGGACCCCTATTCCAAAGAGGCACCACCCAGCCAGGATACAGGGGGCCTACCCAGCCTAGGTATGCCACCAGGCCAGTTCCTTTCATTCCAGTACAACCTGCAGGGGACTGGCCTGTACCACCTCCCCACCCACGATCCAGGCCGGACCAAATACCCTTTAAGGCCATATTCGATGGCCACTATGAACATTTCAATTACTTCCTCACTCGAATCCGATCCCATGTAGAACAATCAATACGCCACAGAGCACGATTTGGTTATGGCCATAACAAATGGGATGAATGAAGGGGATGCTTCAAACTGGGTCGCCCAACTACACAACGAACAAGCCCCTGAATTACGTAATGTAAATGGATTTAGTCAATTATTAAGACTCAGATTTGAAAATCCAGACAGGGTAGCAGAAAATGAAGAGAAGTTAATGGAAATGAGGCAAGGCAAGCGACCCTTGTCAGAATTTATTTCGGACTTTAGAAAAGGCCGACTGATGCCTTGAGCTTATGTGTCCAAAAAGCTGACAGATACAGAGCAAAGGTGGGCGGTCTGGGAGAAAGAAGCATTCGCCATACGAATGGGCTTTGTTGACGTGGAGGCATTTTCTAGAAGGGGTGCCAGAGGCCTTTGAGGTATGGACTGATTGTAAGAACCTGGAGGCTCTAAAGACCCCTAGGAGATTATCACCCAAACAAGTCCACTGGGCTCAATATTTCAAGCAATTCAACTTTAATATTAAATACATATCCCCAGAGGGAAAAACATACTGGCAGATGCTCTGTCCAGAAAATCTCAGTTTGACATAGTACAAGCCTTAATTTCAGAAGCTCAATCGGCAGGCCAAGTGACCACTTGAGCCCAAGCCAACCGCAACCCCAAACACCTGGAAGATAAGCTGACTGCAGAATTGAAAATGGCCCTGTTGACCGATGGTTCCTGGACCATCAAACCAAGTTGACAATGAATGATGGACTAGCTTGGAAAGGGACTAAGTTTTATGTACCCACAACCCTAAGACTATTGGTACTAAAGCATAGCCATGACCCCCGGCTGGGAGGCCACTTTGGATTCCTAAAAACCCTACATTTACTGAGAAGACAGTTCTAAAATGACTAAAAATGAAACCTGATGTCGAGGACTATGTAAAAAGTTGCTCAATTTGTGCCACAATGAAACACTGAACTGGAAAAAACCTTGGCCTCCTGCAACAAGTTGCTGAACCAACCCAATCTTGGGAAGAGATCGCAATGGACTTTATTGTTGAATTATCTAAGAGTGAAGGGAATACGATCATTTGGACTATAATTGACTTATTCTCTAAACATGCCCATTTTATAGCCTGCAAAGGACTTCCATCTGTGAAAAAACTTGCAAAGCTGTTTGTGAAACATATCTATAGACAACATGGAGTATCTCGTAGAATAATATCAGACAGAGGAGTACAATTTACCGCAAAATTTTGGAGGGAATTTCTGAAATCCATTGGTTTCTCTCAAGGGTTATCCTCAGCTTTCCATCCTGCTTGTAATGGGGCAGCAGAGAGAACTAATGCCATGATTGAACAATATATTAGATGCTGTGTAAATTATCAACAAGAAAATTGGGCTGAGTTATTACCTTTTGCAGAGGTTGCTTACAATAATGCAGTATATAGCAGCACAAGATTGACTCCATTCCAAATCAACACTGGAATGGATTTTGTCCCAATGCCAGAGTTACCTAGACAACCTTCCTCATCCATGTCGCTAACAGAATGGATGAACTTATTAAAGAAAGGATGGGAAGATACCAAAAAAGCTTTGACCGAAGCTGCAAAGAATTATAAAAAACAGGCGAATAAACATAGATCCCTTCAACCGTCTTTTAAAGTAGGGGACAAAGTATATTTGTCGACCAAGTATCTTAGGTTGAAACTGCCCAGTAAGAAGCTGGGTCCAAAATTCTTGGGTCCATTTCCAATTTCAAAGATAATCAATCCGGTCACTGTCCAATTAAGTCTTCCTCTAATATTGGGGAAAATTCATCCAGTATTCCATTGTAGTTTACTAAATCCAGATACTACATCAATGATAAGACCATCACCAATCACTCCCCCTAAACCGTTAATGGTACAGGGGGAAACACATTATGAGATTCAAAAAAGTCTCGATTCTAGATTACACCGTGGCCGATTGCAATATTTGGTCTTATGGAAAGGATACCCCCTCTCAGATGCTAGTTGGGTAAAGAGTTGGGATGTTCATGCTGATCAATTGGTTAACCAATTCCATGAGGATTTTCCCCACAAACCGAAGGGTCCTCGTGGAGGGGGGAGAGGAGGTTAAGGACAATATGTTAACCCCTGTATCTGTTTTTTTTCTTTTCTTTTAGGAGGAGGAGTTTTCAAGGGGGAACGCCTGTCAGCTTTAAAATTCAGCTGTTACATTTCATGGAAGGGGGGTGGAGGAGTTGAAAATTTCAAGGTTATTCTGTATGTCGTATTAAGAAATTCCACTGGCAGTTAATTGGTTCTCATGATTTATTCAGTGTAGAAATGGGAGGAGAGAAGGGAGGAAAAAAGGTGGATTCAGGAAAAATTTTCACTTTGGGAAATTGCCTTTGACATGCCAGATCTGTTTCTAAATAAATCAGTTGGAGAGAAAATGTCTCGGAGTGATTGATATCATGGATACGTTCTGGATGCCTTACAGAATTCATCTCCTAGCTTGTGATCCCGTGCTTCCCACTTCACCAGTCCTCAGCCCTATAAATTGTAAAATCCCTGATATTCAGGATCAAAAAATGAAGCTACAAATAGAATAAATTGCTTTATCTGATTCTCTCCATCACCACCACCACCCTTTTTTTTAAAGGTAAAAAGTAAAAAGTTTGGAATCCAGTTGGCTACCTTCACAAAATTAAGGAGTTGGAAGAGGGTTCACAATTCCAATAGCCTGCTTCAAGTTAAAGTTGGCCACATACTGATCCTTTATTAAATCATTGTGATGACCTGGGGCATGGCACAAAGGCAACACAGTCAGATAATCAATAGGACTCCCTTTATTAGCTCCAACTTTGCCCCCCCCAATGTACTGGTTACCTTCTGGGCTGGAGAAATATCTCCCAGAACTGCCTTTGGCTGCAGAGAATCAAGTCCAAAATGTGGTCAGCAAAAATTGTAACTATAAGTCCAATCAAGGCAAGATAAGGTAATTAGTCCAGCAGAGCAAGAGTAGGGATTCCAGACCTGAAGGAACATCGGTGATTCAATCCAATTGGAAGGATGCCAGGAACGTAGATAACCGAAGTCAACACAAGATAAACTCACATTTGTTCCCAGCAGACGCCACACTTAGCTTGCATTTCTTTTAACTCCCTCCCCAGGTGTGGCTAATGAAAGGGAATCAGGGCCCTTTACTCCCCTCTAAGCCATGCAACTCACATTGCGCTCTTCCCCGTTCCTCCCTGCATGCCCTAGGATGAGGAAGGGGTGGGTCTGGACTTCCTCTTCCTTGTTCTACCTCTTCCCTGCTCTGCCCAGATGGACTTTGCCCTTCCCCAGTTTCCTCCATAGCCAACGGAACCACACTCTCCTTCCTGTCAGCTGTTCATCTTCCTCCTTGGATTCAGACTCCGACAAGGGCATGACAGCCATGTTTCATACAAGAAAGCCTTCCACTTCTCTAAAGATAAAAATAAAGGTTTCCCTTGTCCAGTCACGTCCAACTCTAGGGGTGATGCTCATCTCCATTTCTAGGTGAGGGAGCCAGTGTTGTCTGGTGACATTTCCATGGTCGTGTGGCCAACATGACTGTTCACCCAGGTGCACAGAATGTGGTTACCTTCCCACCAATGTGGTACCTATTTATCTACTTGCATTTGCATGCTTTTCAACTGGTAGGGGGGCAGGAACTGAGACAAATAAAGGGACTCACTCCATTGCACAGCTCTCATGTCTCTAACTCAGACTGCCAGCTTTCCAGCTGTATATATGTATACATGTGAAGGCACATAGATGAGCAAAAGATAAAAATCATAAAGGCAATAATAATTCAGTTTTTAAATACATTGCACAGACTGTTTGCATTATTTGGGAATCTGCCTCACAATTGCAAACTGAGTGGATAATTGAAAACAACGTGTGACACTAATTTTAATTAAAATTATTGCATAAATGAAATCAATCTCCCTTGTATTCAACTTTCTGCTGTTTTGCGTTAACTTACCAGAGCCTCTACTCCATTTGGACCAACTTTCATTTCATGTGTAAAATACTTCATGTGTAAAGTCTTCCTCTTTCCTTTTTAAAAGTAAATATTCTAGGGATGCATTTATGCATATGTTCCTCAATATGTTCACCCAGAAGTTGCTCAGAAATGCTGTTTTCTGTCATTATCTTTAATCTCCAATTGATTCTTTGGAAATTTTAATTGCTATCTCAAAAGTATAAGGGAAGGGAAGGGAGAGGAGGGGAAGGAGGGAAGGGAATTAATGGATGAAGAAGGGAAGGGGAGGGGAAAGAAAGGGAGGGAGAAGATGCAAATTATGAGTTTCTCTTAATTCTTACCATGATTGCCATGACAGGTCCTGATGTCATTTGTCTTCCCCTTGCCTTTCCCTCTGGAAGCACATAATTGAAAGAACCGTGGTGGCACAGTGATTAGAGTGCAGTACTGTAGGCTACTTCTGCTGACTGCCGGCTGTCTGCAATTTGGGAGATCAAATCTAACCAGGCTCAGAGTTGACTCAGCCTTCCATCCTTTCAAGGTGGGTAAAATGAGGATCCAGATTGTTGGGGGTCAAGAGGTTGACTCTGTAAACTGCTTAGAGAGGGCTGTAAAGCACTGTGAAATGGTATATACTGAAAGTCTAAGTGCTATTGCTATTCCTTCCTTCCTTCCTTCCTTCCTTCCTTCCTTCCTTCCTTCCTTCCTTCCTTCCTCCTTCCCTTCCTTCCTTCTTTCCTTCCTTCACAGTGGTTAGTGTGCAGTACTGCAGGCTACTTCTGCTGATTGCCGGCTGCCTGC
Organism: Bungarus multicinctus; assembly: GCA_023653725.1. Lineage (NCBI taxonomy): Eukaryota > Metazoa > Chordata > Lepidosauria > Squamata > Elapidae > Bungarus > Bungarus multicinctus. Next base: position 62,240,306 of record CM042849.1, read on the forward strand.
AATTTAGCAGATTGAATCTCACCAGACTCAAGGTTGACTCAGCCTTCCACCCATCCGAGGTTGGTAAAATGAGGACTCAGATTGTTGGGGGCAATAGGCTGACTCTGTAAACTGCTTAGAGAGGGCTGTAAAAGCACTGTGAATGGTATATAAGTCTAAGTGCTATTGCTAAGTGCTACTAAGTGCTATAATTGACAAACTCCCCCCTCTTTTTAAAAGTTCTTTTAACTTGACTTTTCCAAATGCATTTTATCCCAGATAGGAGTTGTCAGATCGAGCTACTATGCTCAGAGGAATGAAATTTCCACACCACATATTAATATAGAAAATGCAGATAAAACTTGGTTAGCATTAGAACCAGCAGGATTTAAATTCCATAGCCAACTCTATAAAAATCCCACCAAAAATAATGAATATGTCCTTTGAAACCTGGCTTCTCTAAGGTTTGCATTAAATTTAAAAATGGATTTGTTTGTCTGTTTATGCTTAGGTTGTCGAAGATAGTTTCTTATTTCGGGTAAATTACTTAACATACTTAGCATGAGTAGTTAATTGGTGCACCTGAAATCCATGACCAACTTAAAACTAGAGAACAGGGAAAAAATAATGTTTATTTCTCATAAATAAGTCACTAGCAGCCATAGATTATTTATGCTACACAAATTTAAACAATGTATAATACATGAGGAAAAAAATATGAGATTTGAAGCAAAAAATAAAATAACTGAGCCGTCTCCTAAGATTGTTATTAATATTGCAACTCCAGTATTATTCTTCTGTTTAATTTATTGTAATAGATAGATAGATAGATAGATAGATAGATAGATAGATAGATAGATAGATAGATAGATAGATAGATAGATAGATAATGATATAGATATAGATATAGATATAGATATAGATATAGATATATTTAACAGGTTCTTAAGACCAATGATAATGGTAGGTTGACATTTTCAACCTTGATGGTGCTGAAGATAGAGCTGTAGCATCAAAAAAAATACAATATTATGATATTTGGGTATGTTGTTTTGGAAAGAAGAAATACAATGGAATCTAACTTTGCCATTCATTGTTAATTTATTCCTTAGTGATAAGCTCTGCAGAGGCTAACTTTCAATATATTTTTCACCTCACAATTGGTGGTACAGACAGCAGGCTGTGCTTAAACCCACAGCATAAGATGTTTCTGCTTTAACCCAGCAATTTTCTACCAAAAAAACCCAAAACATATATTTGGGCTGCCTACTTTTCCCTAATGTAACCTTTTTATTCATTATTCCCTAATAACATGCCTCAGCTATGGATACCATCACCTAGTCAACCTTGGAAGATCTTGAAAAAATAAACAGAATTGAACCTCCCGGGTACTTGGATAAAAGTTTAATGAGGAATCAGAGGATATAAACTAGCCATGTTTAACAAACGTAGACTACGATAACAGTTGCAGGTTTTTCCTTCTCTTGGGGAAAGCTATTTAGTGCCCAGTCTTCATTCCGACAAAGAATGAAGCCCTCAAACTTTTGAAAAAGCCTGTGTCACTCCTACATATCAAATACATTCTTAAGCCCCTAGCTAAAACTCTGGGGGGCTTGGAGAGCCCCCTACAATCTCAGAAAGCCAAGCAGCAAGGGAAAGCTCTTAATAGGGTTAATTGAACTTCTGGGTGTTCAATCAAGAGCATTTCACACCTCGTCAAAGAGTTGCAAGCTAGATAAACAATCCACTCAGCACTTGCAAGGGAGAGTCATTGAGAAAATCAGATAACATAGCCACTAGCCTTGGAGGGGATTAATTCCTAAATAATAAGTATCACATAACTCACTAGAAACTCCACTAAGACTCCAAGATCCCTCTCACAGTCACTGCTATTAAGCCTGGTTTCACCTAGTCTTTTATTTAAGTATTAAATGCATGAAATAATAAACAACTTTTTGATATAATTTTTTATGTATTTAGGGCAAAGAAGCGATGTCGAGTTGGATGTACCTACCCAATCACATGACCACCTAGCCACACCCATCCATCCGCATGACCACCCAGCCACGCCCACCCAGCCAGTCATTAGAGCAGAGACCCCCTTGCTAAAAAATATGAAGCCCACTCCAGCTGGTACTCCTCAACGTATGACCACAATTGAGCCTGACATTTCTGTTGCTAAATAAGACATGGGATAAGGGAATTTTACCCTGTTTTATAACCTTTCTTGACACCATTGTTATGTGAATGACTACAGTAGTTAAGTTAGTATGTTGTATTTCCCCGTTGACTTCACTTGTTTGAAGGTCACAGAAGTGGATCGCGTGGCCCCTAGGCACTACAGCCATCATAAATATGAATCAGTTACCAAGGATCTAAATTTTGACCATGTGACCATTGGGGAGGCTGCAACAGTCTCTGAACTGCTTAGAATGTTAACAACCGGTTCTAGTGAATAGGTGCGAACTGGTAGAATCCCACCCCTGGAAGCAGTAGTAAAAAATTTTGAATCCCACCACTGATGCATGCTCCTTTTAAGGACTTCTTAGAAATGGGGTGAGATCCATGATAGACAGTTTGAGGTTGAAGCTGTGAGGGGTTGAGGCTGTAAACAATGGAGTCGGGTAGAGAATTCCAGGCATTGACCACTCTTTTGCTGAAGTCATATTTTCTGCAATCGAGTTTGGAGCGGTTTACCTTGAGTTCTATCAGCTTTTTGCCCATGTATTATTGTGGTTGAAGCTGAAGAGGTCATTGACAGGCAAGATGTTATAGCAGACAATTTTGTGAACTATGCTTAGATCGGACCGCAGGCGGTGCAATTCGAGATTGTCCAAGCTTAAAAATGATCTCACTTAAAAGTGGTCTCACTTAGCAACAGAAATTATGGACTCAGTTGAGGTGGTAAGTCAAGGACTAACTGTACTCAAGTCCTGGGCTACAATCAGAAATGCCTGCTTGAAGCATCCTCATTTGAATTCGCTGATTTGTGATCAAATTTCTTAGAGGGGAAGAGAGACTTCACTTTTGGAAAGGGCTCTTCACAGAAACTTGATTTGGATTATGAGATAGCTGTAATCCCAGGATTCTCAAGACAGTAGTTATTTTTTTTATCAATTATAATAACCACTGTGCCTTTTTATAGAAAAAAGAAATCTCAATTGTGTTTGGAATTTAATAAATGTAATATCCTTGGAATTAGAGTCATAGTTAAATAAAATTTAACTGGTCAATGAATTAGCATGATGGAACATTGGTGAAATAGTAATAAGGCATGATCATTAAAATGCTACTATTAAATTAATTTAAGTTAATTGATTCTCCCCCTTTGTCCAATGTTTAATTTCCCGTGTTTAAAGAACACCCCATTCATCAGAAATTCCCTCCTGATTTATTTTCTATCTCTAAGATACTTTCTATATCAGTTTTAAAACAGGGGGAATGACAATGCAGGAAGAAACGTGCTGGATATGTTCACCACTCAATAGGAGCCGTGCAAGAGGCACCACAATATCTGAAAAGTGAAAAGCATAGATTTCTGGGAGAGAGAGAGAGAGAGGAGGGAGGGAGGAGGGGAAGGAAGGAGAGAGGAGGAGAAAGGAGGGAGGGAGATGGAAGAGGGAAAGAGGGGGAGGGAGAGAGGGAGGGAGAGGGAGGGAGAGAGAGGGAGAGAGGGAGGAAGAAAGAGAGGGAGGGAGGGAGGGAGAGAGAGGGGAAGGGAGAGAGTGAGAGGGAGAGAGAGAGAAAGAGAGGGAGGGAGAGAGAGGGAGAGGGAGGAGGGAGGGAGAGAGGGAAGGGAGAGAGAGGAGAGGGAGGGAGGGAGAGAGAGGGAGAGGGAGGAGGGAGGGAGAGAGGGAAGGGAGAGAGAGGAGAGGGAGGGAGGGAGAGAGAGACCTCTCACAGCAATCAAGAGGAAGATGTGCAGACTTGTGAGGGCACTAAATAACTTCTGCAGCATGGCTGACTCAATTATTGAATGATTGAGTTAAAGGGGCCAATGGGTCAATTAATCATGTCATCAGCAGCAGCCGGCTAAGGTCACAATGACGTAAAGAGAGACAAAAAAAAGATCAGTCCATAGTAATCCTTGGGTGAGAGCAGATACAGGTAGGTATATCTCAACTTATGATGACAATTGAGCCCACTTTTCTGCGACATTTGGTAAGTGAATTTGGTCCCATTTTACGACCTTTCTTGCCACAGTTGTTAAGTGAATCACTGCAGTTGTCAAGTTAGTAACACGGTGGTTAAATGAAGCAGGCTTCCCTGTTGATTTTTGTAATCAGAAGCTCACAAAAGAGGATCATCCGACACTGCAATGGCCGTAAATATGAGTCAGTTGCCAAGAATCTGAATTTCGAGCATATTGGCCTGGGAATGCTGCAATAGTGGTAAGTTGGTCATAAGTCACTTTTTTTCATCAATGCTGCTGTAACTTTGGACCATCACTAAACAAACTGTTGTAAGTCAAGGACTACCTGTAGTTCTAGGCTAGATTGGGAAACTAAAAGCAGCACACAAGCAAAAGCAAGAAAGACAGAAAGGGGAATGTGTAGGAACCTGAGGGCAGAGTTAAAAGAGAGATCAGCCTGGAATCCCTACATAGCCACAAGGGAAGAAGCTTTCTTGAATTTCATCGATCCTTCTCTAACTTCAAATAGGTGCTAACCATTTGTTGAGAAGATTTCTATGCATATGCTATGTAAGCTAACGGTAAAGGTTCCCCTCGCACATATGTGCTAGTCATTTCCAGCTCTAGGGGGCAGGTGCTCATCTCCGTTACAAAGCCGAAGAGCCAGCGCTGTCCGAAGACGTCTCCATGGTCATGTGGCCAGAATGACTAAATGCCGAAAACGCATAAAACGCTGTTACCTTCCCACCAAAGGGGTCCCTATTTTTCTACTTGCATTTTTACATGCTTTCGAACTGCTAGGTTGGCAGAAGCTAGGACTGGTAATGGAAGCTCACTCCATTACATGACGCAAGTAGAAAAATAGGGACCCCTTCCCACCAAAGGGGTCCCTATTTTTCTACTTGCATTTTTACATGCTTTCGAACTGCTAGGTTGGCAGAAGCTAGGACTGGTAATGGAAGCTCACTCCATTACATGGCGCTAGGGATTCGAACTGCCGAACTGCCGACCTTTCTGATCGACAAGCTCAGCATCTTAGCCATTGAGCCACCACGTCCCTCGTATGCTATGTACATATCAGGAAATCAATTTAATTGGAGTTTCATATGTGGACCTGATGTTTTATGCCTAGTGAAATGATTCTTTTATTATTATTGTTGCTGTTGTTGTTGTTGTTGTCATCGTCATCATCGTCGTCATCATCATGGATCACTGTGTGAAATCACTCAAGAATCAGCTCAACTGGATGAAAGCTTAGCCTAATTTATAGACTAAATGTTCTTGTTGGAATCTTAAATGTACCAGTTTAATTCTACCTTACATGACAAAGTAATGTATTTTACTTGGTTCCGTAATGTATCACCTACTTAAGATGGTGAATTGCTACTATTATATGGGCTATAATAATTCCCAGTGATGGGATTTAGGGGGGAGGAGGATTCTTGTAAGGTGAAAATAGAAAATTCTGAAGTACAGCTTGTCTTTTTGCACATTTAATACATTAAGCAACTTTAAATACGGTAACCATTAAGGAATAGGCTGATTAACAATTTTATTGCCTGTTGGGAAATAGAGAAAGCTCTCAATATCTATACTTCTTCTAGTTTGCTCAGATGTCAATGAGACTTGTGGCAGAGGAATAGAATAGAGTAGAATTGTTTATTGGCCAAGTGTGACTGGACACAGAAGGAATTTGTCTTGGTGCAAATGCTCTCAGTGTACATAAAAGAAAAGATATATTGATCAAGAATCATCAGGTACAACACTTAATGATAGTCATAGCGTACAATAAGCAATCAAATCATACTAAAAGCAGTCAATGAAGATCGTTAGGATACAAGCGACAAAGTTACAATCATACAGTCACAAGTGGGAGGGGATGGGTGATAAGGAGTGATGAGAAGATTAACAGTAATAGTAATTGCAGACTTTGTAAATGGACAGTGCTGAGGGAATTATTTGTTTAGCAGAGTGATGTCTTTCAGGGAAAAAACTCTTCTTGTGTCTAGTTGTTCTGGTGCAGTGCTCTAAACACCAAAAGTGTTGTCCGAAGACGTCTCCATGGTCATTTGGCCAGAATGACTAAATGCCAAAGACGCATAAAACACTGTTACCTTCCCATCAAAAGTGGTCCCTATTTTTCTACTTGCATTTTTACATGCTTTAGAACTGCTAGGTTGGCAGAAGCTAGGACAAGTAAAGGGAGCTCATTCCATTAAGCAACGCTAGGGATTCGAACCGCCAAACTGCTGACAATCTCAGCATCTTAGCCACTGAGCCACTGCATCCCTATTTAGCAACTCTAGAATGTTCTAATTTGTTCTACCCTATCAATTTGAAGCAAGGACCTGACCCTTATCTGTCTGGTACAAACTTGTAGTTTGCTTCATGTTTGAGCTAGCAATTATTCACCCAAATCATGTAACACTTCAAGAAACATGATGTTGTGTCACTTTTTCAACAAAAACTACCATGTGCAATCATCTGAATTCATTTATTTTCTCTGTAGTTCAGGTTTCAGGACCGCAATGAAGAACTATAGAAGCTCTCATGTGGAATGGTTGATGTATTTGATCTGTGAACAAGATAAGGACAGATGAAAGCATTCATAATGCCCGCTCACCCACAGATTACATGATGCAGGTTGAGTAGCTAAATACCATCAAACATTATTTAGCATTTTACCATTTTGCTCTAGTTTTTAGCCCATGTATTTTGCCAAACCCTTAAGTTTTCATTTCCATTCATTGGCTTATTGCCCCTATAATTATATTTGGCATTTGTAAATGGTGTATTTTTTTAAGGGGGGAAGATGGCTCAGTAATTAAAGATATTGAGCTGTCAGTTGCAAAGCCGACAGTTCAAGTTCAAGACCTGAGCACCACATGACAGAGTGAGCTCCCATTACTTGCCCCAGCTTCTGCCCTCTTAGCAGTTCGAAAGCATGCAAATGCAAGTAAATAAATAGGTACTACTTCAGTGGCAATGTAACAATGTTCCATGTGCCTCTATGTATAGTCATGCTAACTATATGACCACATAAATTTTCTTCAGACAATGTTGGCTCTATAGGCTAAGAAATGGAGATGAACATCGCCCCCTATAATCAGATGCAACTGGACAGGGGAAAACCTTTACTTTTATATTTTTTAAAAATAACACTATATACTATCATTATCAACTGCAGTGTCCTTTAGAAGTGTTCATACAGCAACTATTTTGGGGTATCAGGTTGGGCTTCTAGTAAATTTCCATTCAAAGGACTGGTTTCAGCTAAAAAGCACTAGATGACTTGGCTCCCAGGAGCATCTTCTCCAAGGAGAATCACCAACCAGAAGGGATATTATGGTCCTCTCACAGTTTTGAATTGCTGAGGAATTCAGGTGAAGGCAAAGATTTTTGATTGTAGCCTCTTCTTCTCTGGAATACTCTCCTCCTGGAAGTTCATTTGGCAAGTACACCAATGCAATTCAGGGAAGTTTTGGAAACCATGCTGTTCCACAGAGTTTTAAATATGCAATTGTATTGTCACCACATCCCAGCAGTGTGATAAGGTGCCGGTGGGTGGTTATGTAATTTAATAGAATTATTTTAATGGTTTTGTGACTTCTATGGTTTATTGCCTGCGTAAACCACCAGGAGATTTCTCTGGAGCATGGCAGTATGTACCAAATTAGAAACAAACAAATAAATGCATTTGAAGAAATCAACCAATGAAACAATAGTTTCAGCAGGTTAATACTTCAGCTAATCTGCTAATGAAATTGTATTCCTTACAGATGTTTGAGCATACATCATAAAATTCTACATCATTTAACATGCTAAAAACATCTGGGGAAATTTCATGTGCGATTCCCAATGTAGCCAGATAGGATCCAATGTTTGTGTAAAATGGAGGTCCGTTGTATCTCTTGCAACTTTGATCATCCTTATATGACTTTGGCTAGTCTCAAAAAGCTCAGCAGATTCAGATCTGGTTACTACTCAATGGAGTGATCACCATGGAACCCCAGAACTGCCGACTCGACTTTTAAAAGCCAACCAAATTTTAAAAAGGGGTGGGGGTATATTAAACCACCTCTTAGAGGATGCATTCATTATTCCATGTGTGTTTTTTAAAAACTTACTTGGAGACAAACTCAATTCATAGGAGATGCTACCCATTATAATTCTGGTCTTATATAAATGAAATGATAAAAATATATTAAACTTTTCTATGGATATATCAACTTTTCCTCCATGGCTGTTTTTTTTTTTTTTAGCGTTATCCACTCTGGGGATTTTTGTGATGTCTTCCTATTGGTGGATTGATATGTTGGGATGACTGGGAATTGGCTGTTGTTTCCTTGTGCTGCCAGGTCCTCAGTTTTTCAGTACTTGATAAGCTGGTGGTAAATCAGCACTCCTGTTGACTGACAAGGGGCCCGCTTCCAGGCTTCAATCACTTCCCTGGCTGTTTTTGTACCTGCATGACCAACAAACTTAGTAGCTGCAAAAATGAATGTATGTCTTTGTTCACTGCAATGTGAAGCTACCCATAACTCCCGGTCTCTTCATCTGACCGCTCACTTATGTTCTTGCAATCTGGTGATTACTTCCTCCAGGAGTGGGCTTAAAATTTTTTAGCAACCAGTTGTCTGCCCGGTTACTGGATGGGCGTGGTGGGCATGGCCTAGTTGGTCTCCTGCACCAGGGAGGGGGCCCATTTTTGTTCTCCCCAGGCTCTGGAGGCTTTCCAAGAAGGCAAAAATGGCCTCTCCAGGCTGCAGAGGCTCTGTGGAGGCTGGAAACAGGCCTTCAGTTTCCGGCCTTTTGGAGTCTCCGGGAGGCCCATTTTTCACCTACCCAAGCCTCCACGTGGGCGTTGCACTTACCTGGGATCCAAAATGGGCCACATAGAGACTCCTGGGAGGGGACGGGCAGGAGGGATGTGGGGCCAGCCAGTGATTACAACTACTGGTTTGGCGAACCAGATGTAAAATTAGCATCCTGTTTGTCAAACTGGTGTGAACCAATAGTAGCCCATCCCTGGTTTCCTCCCCATCTCAGGGGGAACAGTCACAAGGGTATTATATGCAGAGGATCTGGTAGATGACATTGGACGTATTTCCTACCTCCAAGTGATCTTTGCAATGCATAATTTGTCCTTGTATGGTAGCCTCTAGGCGGTGTGCGATGCCCACTTTCAGTTCTTGGAAGCTGCATTCTACTGCTTCCAAAATGTTTTTGATGAGTGACAGGGTGATTATTATCCTGGGACACCTATATTTGCCTTTTCCCCCCTGTTTACTATTGTTAAAGAAAAGCTAGCCGAAAGGAAGAGACAGAGAAATGCTGATACAGAAGAATGGACCACCAAGCTGGGTGTCAGACCCGTGTATCTGCCATTCTCCAATGGAAGAAAAGGGGTGGAGGCATTGGATTTGATGCTTTTAATTCTTTTCCTCTCTATGTAGCCTAAGTATCCTATTTCTTACCTTGTCTTTTGTATAACTTTTCACACAATTTATAAGCATTGTCTGGCATTCCAGATGCCTGGAAAATTTTCACCTCTTGGGGAGATGCAAGGGGGAGAAGGGGCCTTGTGGACTGCAGTGCCAGGAGATAGCCCTGGGAAACTTTCATCTGCTTTCTCAGAGACACTGGTATAATAACATCTTCACACCTGCAGATTGGTGGAATCCACATCAGGCTGTTGGGAGGGGTTTCTAACTCCCTTTATCCTAGTTGCACGCCCTGAAGGACCTCGGATCCTGCTTTGAATTTTGACTTGCTTTTATCTCCCTCCAATGAAAAGATTCCTTTTGAAATACAAAGTTTTCAAGAGTCTATACTTATTTTTTAAAGGAGGGAGAGGCTGGTCGTTATACTGGGTTCTGCTAATAACTCTCTCTGCTAAAAAGAGGAAGGCATAAGCTCTGTCCATGGGAAGCTCATGGCCTATTTAACTATATTTGTATCCAGCATTGGGGAATAAGGAAGAGGGAGACAGAGCACAGTTAGAAAATATACATGTCAAATAAATCATGCCCCGGGACTGTTGCCTTCAGTTTTATTCAACACATTTTCCTTCCTCCCAGGTATTTCCAGAAATGCAGCATGCATCTGTTCAAACCAAGTTAGTTGAGCAAATCGCTGGTATATTTGGAAGGAAGGAATAATAGCTCATCTTCAAATCCAGAAGGACCGACTCGCACATGATGGAAGCTTGTAACAAATGGGAATATGAAGAAGAAATGCTTTCTCAGTAAGGGGGAAAAAAGATATATGCATGAAATGCCAATTTTGCATTTGCTTTGCATCTGTCAGCAAAGAAAATACCTGGAGAAAGTTAGAGAAATTCACAGAGAGCCAGCAAAAGGCTTCTAAAGTTTTTTTTTAAATGCTGGATGGACAAAATGGAAACAAAGTGAGTATGAACTGTATGAATAAATGGGGTGGGTGGGAGAGAAGTAACAGAATTAACAGGCAAGGGAAATCTAATGCTCTGAAGGAAAAGATTTGGGAAATAGGTCTGGAGAGCCCCTTAATATCTGGTGTGAAATTGAGACGGTAACATTGTAATTAACATCTGCTCTTTATCTAGTATTTCTTCTTTTTTAGCCTTGCATTTTTTTAAAAAAAGTTTTTAAAATAATTTATTTTTATTTATTTTTTTAGACAATGTCTATAGTGGCATTTACACCACATATGCCCAACAACTTTAACGTCGATTCCCAATAGCAATAGCACTTAGACTTATATACGGATTTGCAGTGCTTCACAGCCCTCTCTAAGCAATTTACACAGTCAGTTTATTGCCACCAACCATCTGGGTCCTCATTTTACTGACCTCGGAAGGATGCAAGGCTGAGTCAACCTTGAGACAGTGAGACTCCAACTGCTGAACTGCAGGCAGCCAGAAGTCAGCAAAAGTAGCTGCAGTATTGCGCCACCATGGTTCAGAAAGCACAAACGGGTCACTGAATGCCCAGAGTTAGGAAGACATATCCATGACCCCACAGAAATAGTTCCAGGCTTTGAACTACCACATCAGCAATGGACAATCCTGAATAGGTTTTGCACCTCACACAGCATCTGCCACGATTCTCTGTATAAATGGGGCATAGTATTTTCCTACCAGTGACACTGCAGCATCCCACATCAAATGGTAGATCACATTGTGTCCATCTGTAAGCTGAGGACTTACAGAGGGAATAGAATCAAGATCACGTGAAGTGTTAATACCACTTTATAATGCCTTAGTAAGACCAGAGTTGAAATACTGCATCCAGTGTTGGTGTCCTCAATGTAGAGAAGATGATGAGACTCTAGAAAGAGTGCAGAAAAGAGCAACAAAGATAATTAAGGGACTGGATGCTAAAACATATGAAAAACAGTTGCAGGAATTGGGTATGCCTAGTTTAATTAAAGGAAGGACTAGGGTGACATGATAGAAGTGTTCCAATATCTCAGGGGCTTCCACAAGAAGAGGGTGTCAAGCAATTCTCCAAAGCATTTGTAGGCAGGACAAGAAGCATTGGGTGGAAACTATTCAAGGAAAAGAGCAACCTAGAAGTAAGGGGAAATTTATTGATAGTGAGAACAATTAATCAGTGGAACAACTTGCCTCCAGAAGTTGTGGATGTTTTCAAGAAGAGATTGGACAGCCATTTATTTGTTGCAGATCTTTTTAAGATTTACATATTATTGTGTCCTACTCATCCGGGGGTGGAATTCTACCTGGTTGGATCAGTTCTATAGAACTGGTTGTTACGATTCTGTGCAGTTAGGAGAACCTGGAAATCATACCAGTGGCTGGCTCTGCCCTGCCTCATCTACTCACTCCTTGGATGCATGCCATCCAAGTTGCCTGCCTTGTGCCTTCGCCTAATTTTTGGTAAGTTCCTATTTTTCCTTTTTTCCCCCCCAACCATCAGCTATCATTGGATTTCTTGCTTTCTAGCTAATCTAAAAGCAGAGCTGAACCTTCCTTAGGATTGAAGCTTCTATTTTTCAGTGCAGACTCAGGTAGCAGATTGCAGAAAGATAGATCTCTGAGTGAATCTGTGATTCTGTGAGCAACTCAATCTACCTGCCTGCTTTGCCTGACTTTGGGTAAAAGTTGCTCTTTTTTTAATAAAAAGTTAAATTACATAAATATTTATAATATTTTCATACAAGCCATGCACAGCCAGTCACGTGACCACTAAGCCATGCCCAGTCAGCAAGCCATGTCCATCCAGTCACATGACAACCAATCCACACCCACAAATTAGGCCACACCCACAGAACCAGTTGTTAAGAAATTTGAATCCCATCCCTGTACTAATCTAGATGAAATATTAATATATATTGCTAGTCCATTATGATATGCCATATGCTAAATAAGTCTGAAAAGCAACTGGTTTCTTATACAATAATTGGAAAATGCAAACTAGCATAATTTATTTGGAGTGTTCGATTGGAGATTTTTTTTTTCAACCTCTCTCTTGGTTATTGCACCAGGAATGTATATTCAATAACTGAAACTTCTCTCTTTAATTGTCCTCTTGAGTTTCACTTGTGCTCTAGCTGTTTTGTATGTTTCTGGAGATTGTTATTTAAGTATGTGAGGACTCCAAGAAGAAAACATGATTTTTGAATACATCATGCTGAGGATACAAAGACTCCTCAACAGAAGGATTCTACTTTCAGTCCACTTAGCAGAAGTCTAACATGCTGGATAACATCTTGTATTGTTTGGATTGCATCCATCATTAAGCATAAATGAGAATAAAAGTCTGCAATGTACAAATGTTCAAATGCCAAATGGAAATTTATATGGGGAATCAGTCACCATCTGGAACTCGGTGTGCTAGGGGAAAATGTCCTCGCTTATCAAACTGTAATTCTTCCACATCAGGATTTAAATGCTGATTAAACTGCAACACATTTCAATTCATGGGAGTGCCTTTAGGGTACCTATGGGCAGAATAGCCAAGACACAAACATTCTAAAATCATTGTTCCCTTAAGAAACAAAAGGATTTTTTAAAAAAGAAATTCTGAACAACAGTACATGCTATGCATTCATAGATAGACAGATGACAGTCAATGTGGTGTAGTGCTTAAGCAACTCAACTAGGAGTTGCAAAAATTCTGGTTCTAGATTCCCCTTAGGTAACTTTAGACCAATCACCTTCTTTCAACTTATGCTGGAACTTCAAGAATCATCTATTTATCAATCTGCATTGGATCAACCTGGTAAATTATGTTTTATGGCCTTCAGAAAAGAGGTTTTTCTCCTGCAGTGAATTGATTCAAACTCACACTTTAACTAGAAATAATGGGGCATATTTACATAATACTATATACATTACAACTGTTCCATGTTTTATACCATCAGTATAGATGGTCCAGGTAGACCTCTCTTCCTTCCAATCAATAATATCTCACTATGTGACATCGTCACATTCAATTCAGCTGCCTTGGTCGTAGCTTGAAGGAATGGGGGAGCTCCATACGCTTAAAGGCAATTAATGTGCTTTTCTGATTGTTAAGATGGAAGCAGGGGTGGGATCCGACCGGTGTAACTATCGGTTCGGTGATCTTACACGGTGCACAATAGTTGAAACAGCACTTTTTTCCTGCTTTTTCAACTACAGCTGTGTCGTGCAAAGCAGCTTCAGTTGAAAATGCAGGAAATAAAGGTCAGGTAACAGCCCGGGTAGGTGGGTGGGCCAAAACAGCAGCAGACATAGAACCAGTTCTATGTATGCTCTCTGTTTGCTGCTTTTCAGAGCAACCGATTCTACAGAAGTGGACAGAACCGGTAGAATCCCACCCCTGGATGGAAGGGACAAGAAGGGACATATTTCTGGCTTTCACATAGTACTAAAAAAAACCCAAGGTCCCTCCCAACTCTGTTATTCTGTTATTCTGTCTCCTTCGAATGAATCTGGTAGCTGTTACTCCTTGTCACCAGTAGCTCTGAAAAAGATATCAATCTCTATACTGTAATCTGTGATACTTCATTCTCTGCTCCCTCAACTTCACAACTTCAAAAGATCCCTCTTACCAACCATGACAGGGTAAGCTACTAGTATATAAAAGGAGAGCAAACCCTGTTCCCTTCTAGCCAATAGTGAAATGCTACCGATTTGGCCTGGTTCACCTGAACTGGTAGTAAAAAAAAAAGCTCCAATGATGAGCTGAGAGGAGAAAGAAGATAAAAACACAGGCTCGGCCCTCCCATCTGCCCCTGCTCTTTCCTGTTCTTTATCCTCACCACTGATTGGCACGGCAGAGCCTCAGCTGGTGTTTGGAAAGCTGCACGCATGCGCTTGTTAGCTGCGCATGTACATGTGTGAAGTGCGCAATCACCGAATTGGTAGTGAAACTGGTAGAATCCTACCACTGCTTCTAGCACTGATGACATTACCTAGTTGTGTAATAAAATCTCTGCAAGAAAACAACCACGGTCAGAGAGAACCAAGGCCCCCACTTTAATTTGCGTAGGGGATGAAAATTGTATATTTATATACATGTGTAAACACACACACACAAACACATTGCTGATTGTAGATACTCTGGCACCCACTACACAAATGAAGACGAGGTTGTTAAAGATTTAGTTGCTCTGTCTCCAACTGTTTGCTTCTTATTTAAAGCTTATGATTACATGTTACACCATACTGGAAATATTTCACAGCTTATGCTCTCTGAAATCTTTTAAGTGCAAATGATGGGTCTGTGAGCTTCCCCACTTCCGATTGAAGAAAGTAACACTTAGTACATATTGCACAATTTTGCAAAATGCAGTAGATAAGGAGGCTGTGAACAAAGGAAATATATGTAGTATTTGTTTTCATGATGATGACTGTTTTCAATTCACTTGGACAAACGTAGAACGGAGAAGGAACCAATTTCTCAGCTTTGTCCAGAAAGCCTGTAAAAGATTGAATTGCTTTGCACTCTAATATTTGAAAATAGAGCAAAAGAAGGATTTCATTTGACAATGGCTTATCCATGTCATTTGTCATTAAAAGAAAAACAGTGCCCATCCAACCACTGGAAAAATCCATCAGATCTCAACTGCTTCATCTTGCTGACATGGTTGGAAATACTGACATATTGACACAACAAGATCCTTCCATGCAGAGTTGAAGGGTTGTGATGGAGACAAGCATTGCCATCTTTTTCACAATGGACATCCAATGACATTGGGTTGTCATCTCCTCATTTCAGTGCATCCTATTTTTATATAGTTTTTTCAAAGAAAAAACGAACACTATACTAAAAAAGAAAAGGTGATTATGATTTTTTGGAATCCAAACTCCTAGCCACTATAAATCATTCCAGTTTGATTTACTACCTTAAATTGATGAATGGATGCAAAATGGAGCCAGAGTAATCTTTTGGCACAACTTTAGTATGAATTGATAGGAATACAAATGTATATTCAGAGCTCACCACAATCATTATCTGTAATTGTCGATTAATTAGAGCTTGACAATATCCCTGAAAAGAATACAACCACACCACAAACCACAGCTTACTAAAGGTCATATTTCTTAAGCAGCAATTTTCTCTTTGTTCTTCTCTTTCGTAAGAACTCACGATCATGCCTTTCCTTCCTTAAGATGTGAAGCACATTGCACTTTATTGTCTAAAGCAGGGGTGTCAAACACAAGGTCCGTGGACTGGATCCAGGCCATGATGTGATCAGATCCAGCCCATGAGGCTGTCCTGGAAAATGTAAGGGGCCGGCTCACGTCACTTTAGCCCTGTCTACCCACATCGCTTCGGCCCAGTCTACCTGCATCATTTGAAGTTTTCTCATCAAAGATTTTCAGAAATTGTCACTGCCTCCTCCCTAAGGGTTGATAGGGCATGACTGACCCAAGGTGTCAACGGCTTCAGCAACAGAGTGGTCAATGTTTGGAATACTCTACCTGACTCTGTGGTTTCTTCCCCAAACCCCAAAAACTTTAACCTTAGACTGTCTACTATTGACCTCATCCCTTTCCTAAGAGGTCTGTAGGGGGTGTGCATAAGTGCACCAACATGCCTACCGTCCCTGTCCTATTGTTTCTTTTATTTTTTTTTATTTTTCTTATAAGTATCCAGGTATTCATAACCTATTATCTTGTGAGCAATTGACAAACCAAATAAAATAAATAAATAAATAAAATAAAATGTGTTCCTATGCCTGTTTCCAAGTTGCTATGAACAAGAGAGGGGAAGGAGCTGAAGGAGCATATAAAACATTCCAAGTGTTGGGCTCCTTTAATGATGATAGATAAATTGAGTCCATCAGCATGTTTGCAAGAGCTGCTGAAGCCTGATACTGTATACTTCCAGGATTGTGCTTTGACAGAGTGGGATGGTCGATGGTGATGAGAGGGGGAATCCGAGAACCCCCCTGTCTTTTTGCAGCTTTTGGAATCAACTGTAGTGCTGCAACGGATGATGCAAGAGGGAATCTGGGTATATAGTTTACTCATGGGTAGTTCATTCATAGGTGAAGGATTGATTGCAGAGATAGGAAACAATGGACATATTAGGTATAACCAAATGATGACCTAAAAGGTAATTAAAGAGCTAATTAGGGGCCAGTACAGGAGATAGGAGCATTTAGGTGGGTGTGTTTATACCTTTTAATAGCATTGGAAGGCAGAAGTTTCCAGTGCTAACCTAGACCGGATTGTATGCCGTTCTTGCCAGATGGGAAGTTTGTTGTTTGATATTAAACAGCTTGAAACCTGCTTTCTACTGTTGTATGGGGGTGACAGTGATGCTAGCATGGAGGACTTGAGTTAAATCTATCAGATTCAGGATTCGTAGTCCTCTCCTAATATTATAGAACAAAAACAACTTGTTCCCTTGTTACTACTGGAAAGGAAAAAGAAGGTCTGAAACATATAAGAAAACATTGCAATGATTTTTTTCCCCTTATTTGAACTAAATAAAAAATCTGTGAGCTTTCAGAAGACCAACTGAGACCAATTTTATCTCACAAAGATTGTAACTTAGGCAACCAGGTATTCTGTCTGGGAAAATCTTTTATTGGAGACTGTGAGTGATGACACCCAGTGCATGAACATGTTTCATTGGAGAAGCTGAATCATGATACACTCAGAGGGGTGGGGGAAGACAGGGTCATTGATGACTGTAAATTACATTTCTCAGAGTTGGCTTCATACAGGTCATGCTGGCATGTTGCTCCTAATAAATCTTTTGAAGTTTTTTGAAACTTGGCTCAAGGCTTATGATTTAATTAGGGCAAATGCTGGAATCCTGACAGCAAGGTCACTATGTTGACTTTGTGCCTAAGGCAGAACTCATGTTGTCCTGGTTTCTAGCCTGGTGCCTTAACCATTACACCAGGGGTGTCAAATACCAGGCCTGTGGGCTAGATCCAGCCCATGATATGGTCGCATTCAGCCCGCGGATCTGTCCTGGAAAATATAAGGGGCCGGCCCGTGTCTCTTCAGCCTAGTCTATCCAATGCAAAGAGGAAACATGCCAGCAGTGGTGTCACAGCAGTGGAGAGTGGTGTCAAGTTGGACACGCCCACCTAGTCAGCTAAACCCACCCAGTCGGCCATGCCCACCCAGCTTCCTAAGGTCAACCACAGCCCTGATGTGGTCCTCAATGAAATTGAATTTGACCCCCCTGGAGTATAGTACCCTCCCCTCAGTGGGACTGCAGGGTCCCACACCAAACTGTAGATGACATTGTGACCGCCGGTAAGCTTATATCAGTCTGGGATCTGATTTTTTTTTAAATATAAACGATGCTGCACTTCAATGATTAGATGTCCTAGACCTTGATACTTGAACATAGCTCTTTTTGGACTTATATTTTATTGGATTCTACTAATCTTATCGAAATGTTAATTTATATTGATAGTCCATGTATGATAACATGGACACATTAAATAAAATAATCCTGTAAATTTGTCTAGTTTTTACAGAGTGACAGTGACCCTAGCATGGAGGTAGTAGAACTTGAATTAAATCTATAAGATTCAGGATTCCTAGTCCTCTCCTAATATTATAGAACAAAACAACTTGTTCCCTTGTTACTACTGTAAAGGGGAAAGAAGGCCTGAGACATACAAGAAAACATTGCAATGATTTTTTTCCCCATATCCGAACTAAATAAAAAAAAAACTGAAAGAAATCCCCAATGAAAAATGAAAGTTTCCAGTGTCAGTCTAGTATTATGTTTAAAGGGTTTCTTTGGTTGATTGACATCTTTAAAACCAATTCAATATTGCCCAAGGAAGCATGGAGATATCAAACCTCATTGTAGACGATTACTTTTCATTGTTTGAAATGGCGTTTAAGTATACCAGAGGGGCTTCCCTTGTTCTCATCCTTTTTGGAGGCTAAGGAAGCATTGTCACTGAGCAGCTGCACAAATTCATTTTTGGAGACACTGTTTAATCCCCTTCTCGGCATGCCGCTACGCTATTGGCTGCATCCCCTCTCAAACTGTCATTCGGTATTTGTTCTAATTGTTATAAATAGTAAAAATAGAAAACATGACATTTTTGCCAGATTGAAATAGAGTCAAGGAGAAGAAACCCTCAGAGAACTTGAGGTGTTGTGAATCAGGAACATTGACAAGGAATACCTAGAGACTTCACACACTATATATATATGATGCGTCTGTGCATGTGAGAGAGAGAAAAAGATACACACACACACACACACACAAACACACACACAAGAACTATAAGTAGAGTTACAGGTAGACATAGAAACAAAGCATTGCTCAGTTTTCCAGCACTGTTCACCCATATCATGTCTGCCTTTGGATGGTCAACACTCAACAATAAACAAAAATAGCTTTCCACACAAAATATTGGAGTTGGCGATGCAGAACAAGATGACCGTTCCCAGTTGAAGGAGTTATGAGACATAGTTCCCATTGGGCAAAAATTTAGTATCAGATATCCCAAAAAAACCTCAATTCAATTTAGAATACAGCTGGAAGGCACCTTGGAGGTCTTCTAATTCAACCTCCTAGAACCTCAAGCAGGAGATCCTATACCATTTCAGACAAGGGGCTGTCCATTTTCTTCTTAAAAACCTCCAGTGATGGAGCACTCACAACCTCTAGAGGCAAGTTGTTCCACTGATCAATTGTTCTAACTGTCAGTTCTAGATTGGTTCTCTCCTTGATTAGTTTCATTGGGATTAACCCAAATCATTGAATGATAGAAGGAACAGCAAACTCTCTCTCTCTCTCTCTCTCTCTCTCTCTCTGTGTGTGAAATGATATTAAATAGTTTATTTGCGAAGTTTCAGTGAGAAGATCTTTCCTTTATTTTCATTGTATATGGGAAGATATTTTTTAAAAAGTCTGCGTATTTATCGCTGAGATACGAATTTTAAAAAATGAAGAGTTAGTAACTGAACAGAAATGCAAAGAGAAATACAAAATAATGGAAAGCTAATTTCTTTATGTCCCTTTACTATCATTTTAAAACTGTTTTGAAGGGCACAGTTGAATAAATAATTCATAATATACTGAAAATAATGTGCTTGTGATTTCCTGACCCTTTTGGTTAAAAAAGGGAAAAAACAGATGAAATAGTTTTATATTCAATGTTCTGCTGCTACTATTGCTGATATCAACAGTCTGTAAAACATCATCCTGCCAACCTAAAGAGTTCAAAACTCTTTAATACGAGGTTGTGTTGTCACCATGCCTATACAAACAATGATGCACAATGAGCACAACAGCACAATGCTGCTTTTGTTCTTTGTCCCTCTAATTTTCCACCATAGACAGGATACACAGAGAGAGAGAGAGACAGAGACAGAGACAGAGAGAGACAGACAGACAGACTGACGCAAACAGAGAGAGAAACAGAGAGACAGAGAGAAAGAGACACAGAGAGAGACAGAGAGAAAAAGAGAGAGAGACAGAGAGAGAGACAGAGAGAGAGACAGAGAGAGAGAGGCAGAGACAGACACACACACAGAGAATCAGAGAGACAGGAGCAGAGGCACAGGCAGAGAGACACAGAGAAACAGAGACAGAGAGAAAGAGACAGAGAAAGACAGAGAGACAGACACAAAGAGATAGACAGAGAGAGAGAGAGGCAGACAGAGACAGACAGAGACATGATATAGATAGATATATCCTACAATATATAATAGGGCTATATTGTTATAACATCAAGTAAACATTACTTTATTTTCTAAAGTTTGAAGTTGTTTTTAAGAGGCATGCTTTACATATACTGCTTCCCACTCACCCGATCAACTGATTTGAAGGAGAAGTTGCATTGAAAACATTGACTTGTCTGTGACTTCAATAACAATGAGACAGTGAATCAGTGGCACTAATAATGTGCTGTGATGAAAGCACCTTGAGTGAATTGGAATCTTGAGTGTGTTTTATGTGACTCCCATACTTTTATTGTAATTCTGCTTCACTGCAATTACCCAGGAACTAAACAGTCTATTGCTGAAATGTGGGGTTATAATGCCTAGCTAGTTTATCTGAAAATTTCCTATAATAAGCTCTCTGAGGGAAATTGGCAGTTATGAAATATAAAATTAGATAGACAGATGATTAGATAGATAGATAGATAGATAGATAGATAGATAGATAGATAGATAGATAGATAGATAGATAGATAGATAGATGGATGGATGGATGGATGGATGGATGGATGGATGGATGGATGGATGGATGGATGGATGGATGGATGGATGGATGGATGGATGGATGGATAGGTGGATAGGTAGATAATTGATAGATAATATATTAGATGGATGGGTGGGTGGGTGGGTGGGTGGATGGATGGATGGATAGAGAGAGATAATAGATGAGATAGATAAATGATAGGTACGTAGGTAGGTAGGTAGGTAGGTAGATAGATAGATAGATAGATAGATAGATAGATAGATAGATAGATAGATAGATGATAGGCAGGCAGGCAGATCATAGATAGATCATAGATAATTGATATATAGTATATTATATGTATGTATCTTTTCTTTTATGTACACTGAGAGCATTTGCACCAAGACAATTCCTTGTGTCCAATCATACTTGGTCAATAAAGAATTCTAATCTAATTCCAATAGATGGATGAATGGATGATAGAGTGAGAGAGCGAGATAATCAATAAAATAGATAGATTAGATAGATAGATAGATAGATAGATAGATATAATGATAAGAGAGAGAAAAGTGAGAGAGGTGAGAGAGAGAGAGAGAGAGAGAAAGAGAGAGAAATGATAGATGATAAATAAGAGAGATAGAGACTTTCCAGAGAATATTTGAGGCTATTTGAGACTTACATTCACTGAAATTCTCCACATACACTGAGCTATTGTAAGTAATTTATATAACAGGCAGTTAATCAAGTTAAAAATATTGTTTCCCGCATTGTCACTGGATGCGATTGAGATGCAGTTCTCAAATTCATAAAGTCACTTTGAACCAGTTTTTCACATTCAACCCATCCTACCACACAATGTTGTTAGGAAAGGGGGGAAAAAACAGGAACACAGAATGGCATGTGCTTCATTTGAAAAGTGGAATATAAATCTAAGAAATAAAGAGACAACTCTTGGGACTTAGATTGTTCGCCAGGCATTCGTGCAACAAGAAATGGAAAGGAAAGGCAAAAAGTTCCCTTTGTGCTCCAGATACCCAAACTAATGTCAAAATATTACAAAAACATTGAAAAAGCAAAGTATTCTCCGTAGGAGAGCCTCAGAAATGTAATTTCTGCAAAGGCAGGTCCCAAAATAGTGGAATGCCGGGTAAGGAAGACAGCGCACACAATGAAGAATCGAAAAGACTGTGTAACCAAACACTTTGAAAACTGCCTAGCTAAAAGATAATACACGGAAAAGAGATGGACAGTGTGGGATTAATTGTTCTGATTAATGATGCTCAATGTGTTATGACATATTCAACTCATGCTTAATTGGTGAAAGTTATTATCAGTAGGCTGCTGGAACAGGGGAGTTGCTTCAAAGAGTTGCTTCAAAGAGAGCCAGGAATGTGGTCTTATCTGGAACCATGAAGTAACGGAATGAACTGATTTTAATGAACTGACTTTGTGTTATTATTGCTTGGCTGATATTGTGTAATCTTGCTTTTGCTAAATAAAAGAGTGCTTTGGACTTCGGTTCGGGGCATTTCATCCCGAGGAAAGCCCTGTTTCCATGTCTCATGATTTGCCGGGTTAACCATTTAATTGCCTCAAGTGGTGACCCCCGACGTGATTCTAAAAGGATACGTCCGCTTTGTCCCCATCCTTCGCCAGGCATTGGCTTAAGCGCTTTCGTCAGGTACACGGCTGGACCGCGTCTGATTCATTGTAAGTATGGGGAATGATCTATCTCAGGCTCAAGAGGAGCACGTCAGGGAATTGAAAGAGATAGTTAAGCGAAATTACTTTCAGTTTAACTCAGCTGGGAAAGCCCGGCAAGTTAAGGGAAAAGAGATCAAAGAACTTTTGAAATATGTATGGGAACATATGTCATATTACCCTTTGTCAGGCAGCACAAAAGTGTCTACATGGAGGAAGATAGGCGAGGATTTGCATAATGCGCCTCGCGCCCCTGCACCCATACTCTGTACATGGCGTTCTTTGATTGAGGCACTGCAAATTCAAAATAATCCTTTGTTACAACCCCCTCCTGATCCTATCATTCACCCATCTCCCTATCAACCGGTTCTTGTTCAGCCAGCTGCTACCACAGCGGTTCGTAATCATGGGCTGCTGCTCCCTCCTTCTGCCCCTGCTCTTAGCGAGCTTTCGCTAGCCCCTCGTGGAGTGAAAAATGCGGTGGATGCTGGATTTGAAAAGGCAATGGAGAATGGGGAGCTGTCTCCGGAGGAATTGATCAACCTTCCGGTCTCAGCTTTTCCTGTTGTTGTAGAAATGGATGGAGTAGGGAATCAGGAACGTGTTTGGCGTCCTTTAGAATTAAGAACTCTCCGGGAAATTACCACAGCAGTAAAAGATTATGGGTTAAAAAGTAAATATACAACTGCTTTGCTGGAAGCTTTGGCATTTGGTCGAATGATGATACCGGAGGATTGGAAAGCTTTGGCCAGAATGATCTTGTCCTCCGGCCAATATATTGTTTGGGATTTTCAATATAGACAACAGGCATTAGCTAGGGGAACAGGACAGGTTACACCCGATCAGTTATATGGCGCAGGTCAATTCAACACGGTTGAGTCACAACGAGATAATCTGGCAGATCAAGTCTTCCCTATGATTAACCTTTGTGTGTTGGCTGCGTTTACTAAAGTAGATGAGGCTGGGGGAAGTTCCATTCGCAGTTTTGTTACCATTAAGCAGGGAAATGCTGAGCCATATCAGGATTTTATTACTAAATTGAAAACTGCAATTGAAAGATCGGTAGATAATGATATGGCGGCTGCAGAATTACTCCAAAAATTAGCCGTAGAAAATGCTAATGCAGACTGTAAGGCTATTCTGCAGCCTTTATTATTTATGTTCCTTTTCGGCTTCACTTATGGGAAAAACTCTTGGCTACCTCTGAGCTACTTCAATTGTCTTTAGCAAATTGGCAAGGTACTTTTGCTTATCATTTACCATCAGATCATAGATTGTCCATTGTCACCAATACACATATAATTTTGGAAGAAGTCCGCTGCTCTTTTCCTCTCCCAGATGCTTTGACCTTATTTGTGGATGGAGGAAAAACATATGGTGCGTGCGTATGGAAATTAAACGAGAAGTGGCATACGAAAATTACCCCCCCTCAAAAATCAGCTCAACGAGCAGAATTGGCCGCTGCTATGTTGGCTTTTCAAACTTTTCCTGACACGCCATTTAATCTAATTGTGGATAGTCAATATGTTTACAACTTAACTATATGCCTCAAAGGGGCATATGTATCCCCAGGAACGGAGGAAGGGCTACTTGCTCTTTTCTTATCGTACCAACAAATTTTAGAACAGCGTAAATGTCCTTATTTTGTTGGGCATATGCGTAGTCATTCCAATTTACCTGGAATCCTTGCTGAAGGAAACCAGCGAGCTGATGCCTCCACACGCGTGGAGCACTTACATTTATCTAAAACAACTCCGTGGGACAGCCATTCTTACTTCCATCAAGGGGCAAAAGCCCTTATTAAACAATTTGGCCTCTCAGCTACAGAAGCTGCTGCAATTGTCCAGCAATGTCCTACCTGTAGTAAAATTGCTACAGCTATACCCATGGGAGTAAACCCTAGGGGTTTGCACCGTAATACCCTTTGGCAAATGGATGTCACTCAGTATCCCTCCTTTGCCCCGTGGAAATATCTACATGTTAGTATTGACACATTTTCTGGGTTTATTATGGTTACCCCACAAAGGGGGGAGACTGTTAAGCATGTCATTAATCATTGTCTCCGCACTTTTGCCTCCTCAGGGCCACCTAAGGAGCTAAAAACAGATAATGGTCCTGCCTATACTAGTTCAAACTTTGCTCAATTTTGTGATCGTTGGTCAATTTGTCATAAATTTGGCATTCCCTATAACTCGCAAGGACAGGCTATTTGCGAGCGAGCAAATGGCACTTTAAAACGCATGCTCGAAAAATTTAAACAACAACAAAGGGGGAATTCCCCGGGACTCCCGGGAATACAAGACACTCTCAATATTGCTTTATATTCTTTAAATTTTCTAACTCCCACCGGCTCGCCTCCAGCTACAGCGGCAGACCGGTTTTTTCCCTTCTTCTGTTTCTTCTACAGAAAATCGCCCTCTGGTCTGGGCTCGGTTTCTCCCAGACCCTACGTGGTGCGGCCCATTTAAACTTATTACGTGGGGCCGCGGATATGCTGCAGTGGAAAATGAAAATGGTATTCGTTGGGTGCCTGGCCGCTGTGTTCGCCCTTACCACCCAAAACCTTGTGGGCCAGATCAAAAGACCCGGGATGCTGGGAACGGAGATATGGCGGAAAAATGTATTCCTGAACGATCTGGCGAGGACAGCGAAAGACCTCAATCTGACTAGATGCTGGCTGTGCATGCATATCCCGGGCACCTCTCGTGGGGGATTACCTTTGCATGCCATTCCATTTAACGAGTCTGGATGGAAGGACCCGGCCCTGAACTGCAATGTTTCTACTGCCTTCCCTCTCAATGCCACCCTTGCGGTGGAGTTGGTGCTGTTCGAGGCAGCTTTGGTCTGTTTTAACCATTCTGGTCTGACTCCTCACAATGCTACAGACATGGGAGAATACCCTTTCTGTAATCAAACTCTTCCTTGGAATGGCACTGGTGCAGGTTGCAATGTTTATAGTGATAATTACACGATTTATGTGTCATGTCTGCAGTTTCAGGCTCTCCAAGGATTTGCCAATAGTTCCTCTGGCCCGGCAAGCTGGACTGGTCCTATCTGGCTCCTGTGTGGCACAAAAGCTTATAAACATTTGCCGAAATCTTGGTCTGGAATTTGCACAATGGGTTATGTGATCCCTACCGTATATAAAATTAACACTCTACCTGTCGGTCGGCTGCGCAATCGTCGGAATATTGACAGCAGCCCGATTGGTTTCCATTGGGACACTCAGCTCAGCCGTGGATTACTACCACCTTTGGGTGTGGCTATGAACTACCGTGATTTACATTTACTGAATAATTGGACTATGGTAATGTTTAATGAAACTATCTTTGCTTTGAAACTGGTTAATCAGGAACTTTCAGAAGTACGAAAAGTAGCTTTGCAAAATCGTTATGCTTTAGATATTATTCTGGCTTCTAAAGGAGGGGTTTGTGCTCTATTACATTCCCATTGTTGTGTATATATTCATGATAATGAGATTAATATTTCTCATACTGTAAGCACTATGGAAAATTTGATTGCTCAGAATCCTTTGGTAGGGACTGGTTCTGGTACCGTAGACATATGGGGAGCCATGTGGTCCTGGCTGCCGGATGGGTCTTGGATCCGAAGGATGGCTATATCGATCATTTTGATACTGGTTGCTCTAGTAAGTATCTGTTGCTGTATTCAGTGCTTGCCTTCTTTGATAGCCATGGTAAGAGGTTTATTTCAACAAACGCAAGAAATACATGTTACTACTTATTATGCTCGTGATGGTTATGAAATAGAAAAGGGGGAGATGTGGGATTAATTGTTCTGATTAATGATGCTCAATGTGTTATGACATATTCAACTCATGCTTAATTGGTGAAAGTTATTATCAGTAGGCTGCTGGAACAGGGGAGTTGCTTCAAAGAGTTGCTTCAAAGAGAGCCAGGAATGTGGTCTTATCTGGAACCATGAAGTAACGGAATGAACTGATTTTAATGAACTGACTTTGTGTTATTATTGCTTGGCTGATATTGTGTAATCTTGCTTTTGCTAAATAAAAGAGTGCTTTGGACTTCGGTTCGGGGCATTTCATCCCGAGGAAAGCCCTGTTTCCATGTCTCATGATTTGCCGGGTTAACCATTTAATTGCCTCAGGACAGGGCATAAAATAACCCGATAGAGGAACAAAAGAAATGGGAGGAAAGTTGTAAAAGCTTTGCAAAAAAAAAAAAAAAAAAAGGGGGGGGGTACAAGAGACGAGAAGACAGAAGAAAGAAAAGAAGAAAAGATGCTTCTGCAAAGAACACTGGGTGTACGAGAGAATCGAAAGAGCTGGTGAGACAAGTATATTCAGCATTCCATTCAGAATCTTCCAGGGATGCCAGAAATAAATTAACCATGTTATCTCAGGAAGGAGGAGTGGGGGGGAAATAGTTCAGCAAAATGAAAAGGCTCTCAAAGAATGGCTGATACAAATCAGGCCCATTGAAAATGCCTGAAAAGGAAAGTTTGGTAAGAGATCAGAATAGTGGAAAGTCAGCATTTCTTTGTCCGACAATAGAAAAGAGGTAGAGAAAGCCTATAGATCTCAAACAGCAGCTGGGCTTCCAATGTGCATTGCAAAGTGTGGCAGAAACACATGTTTCTAGCTTTTGATCAATTTATTGGGGAGTTGCAAGAGGAACGCTGAAAGCTGGATCTTTTTGACTTTCCATCGTATGAAAAACACATTTCCCCGATGCCGAGTACTTTGAGAGCCTACATCAGGAGTCTTCAAAGTTGGCAAGTTTAAGACTTGTGGACTTCAACTCCCACAATTCCTCTTCCGGTCATGTTAGCTCAAAAATTCGGGGAGTGGAAGTCCACAAGTCTTAAACTTGCCAACTTTGAAGACCCTTGGCCTACCGAGTACAGCGCAGAATGTCAGAGTGTTCAGTAGGGATCTTGGAGGTCTACTAGTCCAAACCCCATTGTTCAAGCAGGAGACCTATATCATTTCAGGCAAATGGCTGTCCAGTCTCTTCTTAAAAGTCTCGCCGTTTTCTCCAGAAATTCCCAGCAAACAGAAACTCGGCCTTTTCACTGTCAAGTTTTATAACTACATCTGTTGCTACAGAAAATGCCACCTGCAGCTGATTTGGTTTCAGTTTGGAATTGAAATCTATATATTTAAAATATAAATAACCTTAAATAAAGCATCAGCTGGGTGATTACATCGCAACTTCTCAACCTATGATATTAATTTACTGGAAGTAATGTCCAATTATTTACTACTAACATATGATAATAATTTACCAGTAGTAATGCCCAATTATTTAAAAACTATTTTCTTCTCTAAATAAAATGAAGAAGACATTTCAGAGGTGACATGCGACTTCATGGTCTCCATAATAATTGTGGCTTGTTATGCCTGACTCATGTAGGACCTTCCTTCTTTTCTCCCTCCCTCCCTCCTTCCACCTCCCTCCTTCCTTCCTTCCTTCCTTCCTTCCTTCCTTCCTTCCTTCTTTCCCTCCCCCCTCCCTCCCTCTTTCCTTCCTTCCTTCCTTCCTTCCTTCCTTCCTTCCTTCCTTCCTTCCTTCCTTCCTTCCTTCCTTCCTTCTTTCCTTCCCTATTCAAATTATTTCAGCCTCCAAAACAATCTGATTTCAATATTATAACATAAACTGAATATTACCCTTTTTTAGGGACCAAAAAGAGATAGTTAGAAGAAGAGTTATGCCTTACACAGGATTTTTAAAAATAAGCTATGTAGTAAATAAATACAATACAGCTACAATAGCATCATATACTGCCATACATTTGTTTCTTTATAATCATCTTTTACTATCAGAAATGTTACTGTCTTCTTTTACCTTTAGAAGTTGTGGATGCTCCATTGCTTGACGTTTTTAACATGAGATTGGACAGTCATTTGTCTGAAATGCTTTAGGATTGACCACAGGATTGGACTAGAAAACTTCCAAGGTCCCTTCCAACTCTGTTATTCTGGATCTATCTGTTGTTTGCAGACTGAAACCTATACTGGCAAAAGGGGAAAACACAGGCCAGGTGATAAATATGAGCCAGCAGTGTGCAGCCGCCGCCAAAAAAGCTAATGCAATCCTAAATTGCATTAACAGAGGGATACAATCAAGATCAGGGGAAGTACTAATACCACTCTATAAAGCCTTAGTAAGACCACACCTAGAGTACTGCATCCAGTTTTGGTTACCACATTATAAAAAGATGTTGAGACTTTAGAAAGAGTGCAGAGAAGAGCAACCAAGATGATTAGGGGACTGGAGATTAAAACATACAATGAACGGTTGCAGGAACTGGGCTTGGCTAGTTTAGTAAAGAGAAGGACCAGGGGAGACATGATAGCAATAGTCCAATATCTGAGGGGCTACTACAGAGAGGAAGAGGTCAAGCTATTTTCCAAAGCACCCGAAGGCCAGACAAGGAATAACGGATGGAAACTGAACAAGGAGAGATTTAACCTGGAAATAAGGAGAAACTTTCTGACAGTGAGAACAATCAACCAATGGAACAGAAGTTGCCCTCAGAAGTTGTAGGAGCTTCATCACTTGAGACTTTGAAGAAGAGATTGGACTCCCATCTGTCAGAAATGGTGTAGGGTCTCCTGCTTGGGCAGGGGGTTGGACTAGATGACCTACAAGGTCCTTTCCAACTGTGATTATCAGTTACCTGTTAAAACTGTGAAAAATGAACACCAAGCAGTTAAATCTATACTTCAAGGAGAAACAAAATGTCACCAAATCTCCACAAATAGCTACTGTACTTGCTTTGTCTGCTGCCTTTGCCTTTTTCTCTTCACTGTCTGTGGCTGTCAAAATGGAAGTCCTTGAGGGGGGCAACCCTCCATATCTTGAAATAAAAGGCCCCTCAGAACGTCCGAATGTCCGTAAAAAGTCATGTGGGCTCTAATTTCATCTGCCAACAGTACCCTGTGTTGGAACTGCCAGTTTCTGGCACCGTTTGGAAACAATGGGAAAACACAAAAGCTCAAACTGTCAACACCTCTGTGTGTGAGCAGATGCTGGAGGGTGGGGGGGGCTCAACAGAGCTAAAACTCAATGGGAGGAAAGCTTCAGCTGTCAACAATCTTTGTGGAAGCAGATGCTCTATTTTTTGGCAGGGCTTAAATTAAGTAATAAACCAGATTTGGACTCCCCTTTTAACCCCTTGGCACAGCAACAGGTGCTGTTTATTTGGCACGCGGTTTGAATATTGAAATCACCAAACACTAGGCCGAAAACTGTAGACCTAACTGTAATGCAAACACATTCGTATGTTTTCATACACACAATTCTTGATGAGTTATTTAAGAAGTTCCCAGATGCTTATGAAGCTATTTCTCATTGCTTTTACACATTATATATTTTTTTTTTCGCTTGTTCAGTTGCTTCTGTTTCTTGCCTTGAAAAGAGATATTCTGAAAAGCAAAGGGTGGTTGTTGTTGCTATTGTTTTTTTCTGGATTATCTCATAAGCCACATCTCCTAACCAATTTTTGTTGGCTTGCTCACAGATCACTGTAGAGTGGCGAGTTGGACTCTTTAAGACTTTGTTTGATGGAAATGGGAAAGAAAACACCTCCAGCATTACCTGGAACATTTGAAACATTTAAGCTTAAATGATTCTTGGCAGAATGTTGCTTGTGAATTCTTATGTTCATTTCCGTAAGGCCGTGCAAATTATACTTGTCTTGCAACACGACACATATGTTTTCTCAACACAACACACATGTTTTCTCTTCTTAACTGATGATGGGCAAAGGGAAAAACTACATCTATGGCAATTGTTTGAAGACAAAAAAATACACCAGACATTCTGAAGGGTAAAAGGAATATTGCATTGCGGTTTTCCATTCTCAATTACAGTTCTGCCCTTAACTTTTAATATGCCAACGTCATTCCAAATTCAGATTAATTGAATCTGGAATGAAGGTCTAAATACAAGACTGTTTAGAAAGACTTAGAAAGCATAGATAGATAGATAGATAGATAGATAGATAGATAGATAGATAGATAGATAGATAGATAGATAGATAGATAGATAGGTGTAGAAGGAGAGAGAGAGAGAGATGCCAATATCAGTCTATATTGGCCTATCCAGATTTCGTCAGAAGCAGAAAGTTTTAAAGCATATTCGTACTTTTCAAAATGAATCCATAAACAATAAGGTTCTGTTTTGTACAGAACCCCAAATTAACAGTTTCATGTTAACATTTTTGTAAAGAGTATTAATAATTTGTAATTTAATGATAAAAGCTATTAATTAGCATGGGGTCAGGGAGGAAAAACCCTTTACATTGAAAATACCAACAGATAATATTTATTGGAAAGAGTGTTCTTTTTTTTCCTTGAGATCATTCTTATACAAAAGTTATATTGCACATCAAAGACAGATGGATATAAAATCTGTGATATTTAGTGATTCATCTTAAAACTTTGGGACAGCTACGTGTTATGTTTTTTTTATCATATTTTAATGGAATTGTGTTTTATACTTGCCTTCTCATTAAGCACAGTACTACGACAGTGTTGTAAAATAATAATGTAGAAACAGGAAGGGGGTGCATTTATAATTTATTAGTCATTTGGAAATTCTGTGCTTTCTGCTGCCAAGTATTACTTAATAAGGAGGTGGAGAAGATGTTAAAATTAAAAGATATAAAGGATGTCTTATAGTCATTGCACTATAGTTGTCATTCCTCAAAACCGGAAAATTCATCTAATCTTTAGCATTAATGTAAAACATTAAATAAACTTTCCTGTTAGGAGTACTAGGAAGCTGGCTGTGTAGTTCAATCGACATATCACTTATACCTTTTACTTATAAAATTTGCACCACGTATGTAAACATGCTTAATTAACCTCTGGATACTATATGCTAGATACTAAGAACAGTCTTTTAAAGAAGGAATAAGGTATATTTAAAAGGAGGAGGCAATTAATCAAAGTCTTGAACCAGGGGTGTCAAACCAGGGGTGGGTTTCTACCGGTTCTGTCCACCTCTGTAGAACCGGTAGCTCTGAAGAGCAGCAGACATAGAACCGGTTCTATATTTGCTGATGTTTTTGCTTACCCACCCACCCGGGCTCTTACCTGACCTTTATTTCCTGATTTTTTCAACTTCAGCTGCCTAACGAGGCACAGCTGCAGTTCAAAAAGCAGGAAAAAAGGGCTTTTTCAAAGTCTGCTTCTATGCATGCAGAGTGCTGATGATGATTTACAGGTGTGCGCCGGCAGCATGCAGGGAAGCACATCGTAAATCACCAAACTTTGTAAATCAACCGAACTAGTAGTTAACCCTGTCGAATCCTACCCCTGTGTCAAACTCAAGGCCTGGGGCCCAGATCTCGCCCAGGGGGTGCTTAGATTTGGCCGCAAGACTGCCCTGGAAATAGCAAAGGACCAGGCCATGGTGTCTTTGCAAGAGAAAATGGAGCTCATAAAGGCGTTGCATGGCCTCCTCGAGCTCCATTTTCTCGGGCAGAGGGTCTCAGGAGGCCATCCCAGCCGAAAATGGAGCTCGCTTGAGTCGTGTGTGGCCCTCACTGAGCTCCATTTTCATTGACAGAGGGTTGCAGGAGGCTGTTGCAGCCGAAAATGGAGCTTGGGAGACCATTTTCGCTGGCAGAGGGCTCAGACCACCGTAGGCAACCCCCTCCCGAGTGACATGCTGGCCACGCCCACCCCAGCCACACCCACTCTGGCCCCCTGAGTTCAAACACAACCCTGATACATCCCTCAATGAAATCCAAATTTGACACCCCTGCCATAGGCCTACCTCTGCTGATTATTTCCTCTTCCTTCTCATTCAAGTTTTCTTCCCTGTTGAAAACAGATGGTTCCTGTTCCAAATACAATATTGTTTTCAAGAGGAGAAACAAAGAATCGCATGTCCACAAATCAGGTTCCCATAGTTCACTGGGAAGGGACATTATCCCTTAAACAATGTATTTCAAGGGTATTACTTTAGCAATAGTACTTATATAATGCTTCACAGTGCTTTACAGCTTTCTCGAAGTGGTTTACAGTGTTGGCATATTGCCCCCAATAATCTGAGTCCTCTTTTATCCCACTCAGAAGGAGGGAAGGTTGAGTCAACCTTGAGCCACTCAGAATCAAACTCCTGACAGTCAGCAAAATTAGCCTTTAATGCTGCATTCTGACCACTGCGCCACCATGGCTCTAGCAGCACTTATAACAGAAGACCAGAATTATTACTGACATATGAGGGAAGATTGTAAGAGAGCAAAAACTACCTTGGACAACCATATACTACATTTGTAGACAAGCACAAAATATGGAGATATCGCTGCTTGTTTACAATCTTAGTTGCTAAGCTACATCAGTTATTCTATACATGTTTATGTAGCCTGAGTAATCCTATGGGAAATTAACCCTGATTGTTCTTTGTTAAGACAGATACTGAAGCTGTCAAATATTTGGGCCATCTAATGAGAAGAGATGACTCATTGGAAAAGACTCCTTCTTCTTCTTCTTCTTCTTCTTCTTCTTCTTCTTCTTCTTCTTCTTCTTCTTCTTCTTCTTCTTCTTCTTCTTCTTCTTCTTCTTCTTCTTCTTCTTCTTCTTCTTCTTCTTCTTCTCCTCCTCCTCCTCCTCCTCCTCCTCCTCCTCCTCCTCCTCCTCCTCCTCCTCCTTTTCAGATCATTGAATGCCACTTTGCACAATCGGCTTGCATATTTTTGTTGATGGTGTCTTGCCATCTCTGTTTTGGATGCACATGAGGTTACCGGCCATTGACTTTTAACTGGTAGGCAGTCTTGGCAACAGTAGAAGGTGATGGTCTCTAGATATGTCCACACCAGTGGAGCCGCCCTTCTCTCACCTTCGCAGTAATTGGTGCCACACCAAAATGCTATCCAATGGTGTCATTTGTGATGTGATCAAGAAGGGAGATGCCCGATAGCCAACGGAGCATTTGCATTTCCATGGCATGGAGATAGCTTTTGGACCCTGTTGGTGCTGCCCAGTATTCAGTGCCATACAGTGCAACAGGGCAGATATTGTCTTGTAAATCTTACATTTAAGATGGGTTGGCATTCATCTCTCACACAACATACCAGTGAGTTCTCGCCAATGCATCCAGGCTGCATTCACCCTTGTTCACACCTCACCATTGCCTTGGAGGTGGGATCCATAGTATCCGAATAGTATCCATCTTCTTTAGGTTTTCTCCATTGATTTGAAGCATTCCAGGGGTGGTAACAGTCTCTAAATACTCAGTTTTCTTGATGTTCATGTGGAGTCCGAAATGGTTGAGGCAATCATTCCATGTTTGAACTTGCTGCTGTAGTTTGCCTCTGGTGGAAAGACCCTGCAAAAGACTCTGATGTTGGGAAATGGCTCATGTGAGGTACTGTTGCTGGGGCGGAGGGTGATTTTATTAGATTAATTTATCATATGACTTCTTTTATCAGCTTTATTCTTTTTATATGAATTGTAAGCCTCCTTGAGTTGCCATGTGCGAATAAACAGAAATATAAATTCCCTTAAGAAATAATAAAGAAGGCAAAAGGAAAAGGAGGCAACAGAGGATGGGGTGGTTAGATGGTGTCATTGTCACAATAAACATGAATTTGGGAAAATTCTGGCAGACAGTAGAAGACAGAGAGTTGGTGGAACTATAAATAATTCTCAAAAAATATTAAATAATAGTATTTAGGGACTATAAATACAGACCCCAAAGAAATGTCATTTATGTTTAAATGAGTTAATGGGAAAATGAGAAATGGATTATGAAAAGAGACTAGTATCAACTCATAAAATATTTCTGTGGTCTTTTTAGAGTTGCCAACAGAAAGGGAAGGGGAAGCAGTAGACAACTTACATTCCATAAATGTTTTCAAAGGTAGTTTCTAGGTGACCAAAGTTTCTGCTGCGCAAAATTCTAACTGGAGATTATGATTGATGACTCTTGGCTATGGATGTGTCCCATTGGAGAATAGGAATTACGATACACCCAGGGGGTGGAGAAAAACCAGGGTCAAGGGTGACAATGAATGATGTGTCTCAGAGTCGGCTACACCCAGGCAGTGCTGGTGTGTTAATTCCCAATAAATCCTTTTTAAGTTTTGGAAGTTTGGCTCGAGATTCATGATTTAAAGGGGGGTAACTGCCGGACCCCTGACAACTAGCATTTTTGAAGTTGTGGAAATTGGAAGATTAGAACTACACATACCTATTTGTATTATTATTGTTACTGTTGCTTAAAAAAGACGTGACCCAGTCAATGCAATGTCCACAAAATATGTATGTTAATATTGAAAAATAAAAGAAACCTATTTTGAAAAAAAACAACAACAACAGCAAGTCCTGGGTTTTTTATGGTCCATTGGTTTGCGATGTCAGACACGACTTAGACAATGAACAGCAACAAACCTGAGTGCAAAGGATAAAACCGAGCATTTAATAAGTGTTTATCTTTACTATTTCTTATGAAAATGATGCAATTATACGCATCTATTACTGAATCTGCATGGTAAAATCTCTGGAATGCCATAATGTTCTGGGTCAATAGGATCCAAGAGGTACTTTCAATTATAGTTTCACATCAAAATCTTTATTATAGCCTTTAGGCCAGAAAACACAACATTAAAAATAGATAAAACCTGTAACTAATTAAAGTTTTTTAAAAAGTTGAGCTAAATAGAATAAAATTACATAAAAGAAATCAAGTAACCACCACATTAGATAACAATGGTAAAATCATTACTAATTTTCAGTAGGATAGATGGTGACCCCCCAAAATCATGCAATCTGGAAACATCCATCAGAGTTCTGGTCAGGTAGAAGAAGGGAGAGAGAAACATTTTATTTCAGCTTTTTAGTTTTATTAATTATAAATTTATGTCTTTTTATTGTAGTGTTTTCTGGCCTAAAGGTTGTAATAAAAGTTATTGAATTGCAGTTTGGTTCTATCAGCACCATAAAGTTCCTTTCTAGACAGTTTATTTGTATGAATAACTGTCACTTTGCTTAGGTAGACCAGGTAGGTAACAAAATAAGAGAGCTGGAAGGAACCTTGGAAGTCTTCTAGTCCAACCCCCTGCTCAAGCAGGAGACTCTATATCAGTGGCTCCTACACCAAAAATTGTGCATGCGCTTGCGCGCTCACATGCCAGCACTCAGAAGGCCATGCGCCCCCCTCACACCCCCTACACATGTGCGCGCAATCCCCCCATGGCCCCACACCACCTCCTTACCTGCACTGTGTCTCCCAGTTTATTTTCAGCCCATTTGATGCCTTTTTGGGCCTCCCAGAGGCTTGAGGAAAGCTTCTGAAGCCTTTGCAGGCCAAAAAATGGGCCTGTTTTGTCACTTCCGGTATTTCTGGAAATACAGGAAGTGATGAAACGGGCCTATTTTTCGGCCTGCAAAGTCTTTCCTCAAGCCTCTGGGAGTCCAAAAAAGGCTCAAACAGGCCAAAAATCAGCTGTGAGGCACATGTATGCACAGTAAGGTAAGTTTGCCTGTGGCTGGTGTGCTGGCACAAATGGCTCTGCATACCACCTATGGCATAGGTTTGCCATCATGGCCCTGTATCACTTCTGACAAGTGACTGTTCAACCTCTTCTTAAAAACCTCCAGTGATGGAGCACTCACAACTCCTGGAGCAGCGTGGGATTCTAATATTTTTACTACCGGTTCTGTGGGTGTGGCTTGGTGGATGTGGCAGGGGAAAGAAACTGTAAAATCTCCAGTCAGAGGTGGTAGTTGACGGTTCTCCAAACTACTCAAAATTCCCACTACCGGTTCTCCAGAACTGATCAGAACCTGCTGAATACCACCTCCGTTCTGGAGGCAAGCCATTTCACTGGTTAATTGTTCTTTGTGTCGGGAAATTTCTCCTTAGTTCTGGGTTGGATTTTCCCTTCATACACTTCCATCTATTACTTCTTGTCCTGCCTTCATGTGCTTTGGAAAACAGGTTAACTCCTATTCTTTGTGGCCACCCTTCAAATATTGGAACACTGCTATCATGTCCCCTTGAGTCCTTCTTTTCACTAGATTAGACATACCCAATTCCTGCAACCGTCGTTCTTCATATGTTTTAACCTCCAGTTCCTTAATCATCGTTGTTGCTCTTTTATTCCTGGAAACCAAAACTGGGTACAATATTCCAAGTGAGGTCTTATCAACCCCATAAGCTAATTCTACTTCATTATAAAGTTACATTCTGCCTGTAATGACTTGTTGCTTTTGAGGGAAAAGGAATTTTCAAAATTCAATTGTAAGAAAGCTTGCTTAATGGGCCAGCCCTTGCAATTACGGTATTGCTGATTTACTGAAATAGCAAGCTATCCTGAGCAATTAATCAATTGGTTTCTAAAGATATTATATCAGCTCATTCGTCATTGCTGAAGAAATGCAAGGAATGAAGAATGGACATAAGATTAGTTTACTGGTGGCATTGCTGGAATCTTGTAAGTCTGAAGTTACAATTCTTCCACTGTCATTTTACAGCCTGATAACTTACTCGAGTGTCTTGCTCCAGCTACTATGCAATTGTGGGCTATATTTCACTCTTATCTGTCCATTCCCATCTCTTCACCCAGTCTACCAAGGTCATTCCCACATACCTTTGCAATAATGAAAAGGTTCATAATATTTGCCCTCGGCAACGCAGATATGGCAAGAAAGGAACTAAAGAAAAGACTAACTGTTAAAACATTGGCAGGATTATGTTATCTTATGTAACTTTCCATAAGAATCATGCTTTGCCTTAGGCACTCATTTACTTTTAAAATGAAAGCTTTTGTGGGAGTTGATTTTTGCCGTTTCTCCAAGAACCTTTTTTAACAGTATTGAGGACTCATAACTAACAATGACTCAAAAATATTATTTTTGATAAAGATTTGTAGAGATTCTCAGTCATCCAGATCATAGTTATCCCAAAGGTACTTTTTCAGGAGGCAACTGGATTTTCTTCTTCTTTTTTTTTTTTTGAAAAGAAAAAAAAAACCAGTTGTCTGCAAGGAATATAAATCCTTCCATTCCCCAACGTCCTGTCAGTGCTGGATGCAAAATGTCTTCAAAATTAAAAAATAAGAAAGTCCAGTTGCTTCCAGAAAAAAAAAGCATCTTTGGAACAACCATGAACCTGGATGACTGAGAATCTCTACAGACTTTTAGCTATACAATTTGGGATGAACACCCTTTGAATGGTGTGAGAGTAGGAATGGATTTCCAGAGGAAAAATTGCAGACTACAGGAACCAGGAGCACTGTTTCAACTCCTTCCCTCAAAACGACGGTATAGAGCACTGCACACCAGAACAACTAGACACAATAACAGCTTTTTTCCAAAACGCCATCACTCTGCTGAACAAATAATTCCCTCAACACTGTTCAACTATTACAAAGTCTGCACTACTATTACTGTTAAATTTTGTCATCACTCTGTATCACCCATTCGCTCCCACTTGTGACTATATGACTGTAAGTTTGTCGCTTGTATCCTTATGATTTATATGGACTGTTTCCTAGTATGATTTGATTGCTTATTGTAATCTATTACTATTATTAAGTGTTGTATCTTATGATTCCTGACTCTTGATGAATGTATCTTTTCTTTTATGTACACTGAGAGCATTTGCACCAAGACAAATTCCTTGTGTGTCCAATGTTTATTGGCCAATAAAGAATTCTATTCTATTCTATTCTATTCTTCATTCCACTATTCTATTCTATTCTATTCTATTCTATTCTATTCTATTCTATTCTATTCTATTCTATTCTATTCTATTCTATTCTATTCCATTCCATTCCATTCCATTCTATTCTTCATTATTCTATTCTATTCTATTCTATTCTACTCTATTCTATTCTATTCTATTCACTACATAGGTGTCTCTGAGGACACAAATAAACCTCCAAATGCTTCAATGATCTTCTAAAAGGATGCAAATGAGCAGCTACCTGCAAGGAATATAA
This sequence comes from Bungarus multicinctus, assembly GCA_023653725.1. Classification (NCBI taxonomy): domain Eukaryota; kingdom Metazoa; phylum Chordata; class Lepidosauria; order Squamata; family Elapidae; genus Bungarus; species Bungarus multicinctus. The sequence goes on from CM042849.1 coordinate 62,278,670, forward strand.
ATCCTTCCACTGCCCAACGTCCTGTCAGAACAGAAGAAGCTTCTTGGGTGAGAAGCAAAACATTTTCAAAGAAAAAGCAAGGAAGTCCAGTTGCCTCCTGAAAAAAGCACCTCTGAGACTTTTGATAAAGATGATAATGTTTGCATGAAGATTGTATAAACTTTGAAAGGCATGGTTGGTTTCCTGATGAATGACATTTCCAGCCAAGTGCAGGTAATCGTCAACTTACGGCCACAGCTGAGCCCGAAATTTATGTTGCTAAGCGAGACACTTGTTAAGTGAATTTTGCCCCATTTTACAACCTTGTTTGCCACAGTTGTTAAGTGAATTGCTGCAATGGTTAAGTTAGTAACACCGTTCTTAATGAATTGTGCTTCCCCGTTGACTTTGCTGATCAGAAGGTCATAAAAGGTGATAATATGACCCCAAAACACAGCAACCGTCATAAATATGAACCAGTTGCCAAGCATCTGAATTTAGATCACGTGGTCATGGGGATGCTGCAAAGGTTGTACATTTGAAAAAAATAATTTTTTCCAGTGTTGTTGTAACTTCATAGGATCACTAACCAAACTTTTGAGGCCTATCTATATGTCTAAAGGGGCTCCAATAGCATTCTCACCATTCAATAATATAGTTAGTTTTGAAACATTTACTAATATTCACTCACTTATCTATGTTTACAGAAGCAAAAGATAAGCATAGATAAAACTTTCAATCATGGTGTGGTTATCATCCTTTCTTATATCATCTGCCATTTTCTCTTGCGGCAGAGTGCGGATGTCATTCTCTCTGAAACCTACAAATAAACCAAGCATTGTTTTTATTATTAATCTAGAGAAGATCATGAAAGTATGGGAAGAAATATCCATCTGGTTCAGTTCCAAGCTGGGAGGCAGGCACTGGAAATAAAATGGAGGCTGGAGGCTGATTGGAAAGAGGGTCCATTTATTGAGGAATGGAACCTCCAGGGTTTGTGGTTTTGGTGCAACTGACAAAATGGAGTTGACAGTGGGTGGTTTTTATACCTTCTTTGGGCTTTGTATTTAAGCTTCCAGTTCCTGTCCAAGTACATGTATTCTATTGGCTATTGTCAAATTCTTATGGGATCATGTAGGGGTTATGTAGGGGTCATAGCTGGTTCTATAAGCAAAAGAGGAAATGCAAGTCCTAGGTGTTTGTCTGAGGTAAGTTTGGTTGAAGTTTGGAGTGCTCTCGGGATGGTGCAATGAAGGGGCTTGTGTTCTGAAAGGATATTGGGCAATTCCTATTGTGGTTTAATGGCTTTCATCCTGTGTTGGACCTTGAGTGAGGGCTGATCCTACCATTCTGCCTTTGTTCAGACTTTGCTGCAGGGAGTTTCAAAACATTATGATTCTGGGTAACTGACAAAATGGAGAGGGTGGGTTTTATACTTCTTTGGGTTTTGTATTTGAGCTTCCTGTTCCTATGCAAGAACATGTATTCTATTGGTTATTGTCAAATTCTTATGGGGTCATGTAGGGGTTATCTAGGGGTCATAGCTGGCTCTATAGGCAAAAGAGAAAAGGCAAATACTAGGTGTTTGTCTGAACTAATCTGGTCAATCTCCAGCTTATTGTTTAGCTGAACTCCAGGTTGAAAACTGAACAGCTTTGGGAAAGTTCAATGAAGGGGCTTGTGTTCTGAAAAGGTATTGGGCAATTCCTATTGTGGTTTAATGACTTTCATCCTGTGTTGGATCTTGGATGAAGGACTGCTTTCTAATCCTACCATTCTTCCAAGGAGTTTCAAAATATCCTGTCTTGAATGGATTACCAAAATCTGCATTTCTAAAAGCTGGCCTCCTCAGTTTCTGCTTGGGGGCAGGGAGACTGGGGCTGCTTCCTGCCTCTAAAAACATGTTTCTCCATTTCTCATTTAGGGAAATATCACATTCTTCCTTTTTTAATATTCCACAAAATATTTCATTCTTCTAGGAGCAGGGGCTTCCCACAAAAGGAAATTTAAAAGATTGGCAACATCACATTTATTGATAAGGGATCCTTGTCTGGATGTTGCAATGGTTTTCCCAAGCCATGAAAATCTCATCGTTGAATGCAACTTTGTTTTTGTAGCCTTGGATGGAACTTGAAGGTGGTTTTATATATATATATTTCATAGTGTTGTTCAAGTGTAAATATGAATATATCAACTCTGAAGCTAAAGTCGCAGGAAAAGACTGTCAGGATTTAGTAATCTTTGGACAAACTGGAAGTGGCAGCTGCATACCTCTTGTGAGTCTAATACCTATGTCATGTTCAAGATACTTCAAAATACTTGTAAATTTTCTTTTTGAAGGTGGTTGGAATTTCATCTCAGCACATATAATGAAATGGGACAGGACTGCTGCACGCACTCTGCGGTAATGTGTTATAATCTCTCACAGAGATGCTTTGATCTCGGATCCTTTGCAATTTCCTTTCCTTTTTCTTCTACTTTTTTTTTCTACTTCCAGTTCCCATTGAAAAATCATCCCTGGGAGTGTTTTGCTCTAAAGTGCAAGCTTGTTGCCAGAGTTCAAAGAATTGCATTTTAGCTGTATTTCATTTACTGAGTGCTTTTATTTGTTGTTTTATTTCTTCCTTGATCTGATAAAGCAGAGTCTTGGTTTCATTTTCTCTCATAAATGTATTTTGACCCTCTTTATATTTCCTGGATTAAAATCCAGCCAGAAAGAAATGTGTACAAAATGAATAAAATTCACCAGCTTCATATATTCTTGCTCAAGGTTCTCCAACATTTTTACATGAACATATCTCTATATCTATCTATCTATCTATCTATCTATCTATCTATCTATCTATCTATCTATCTATCTATCTATCTGTCTATCTTAATCATCTAACATCTATGACCTATTATCTATCTATCTGCCTATCATCTATCTACATCAGGGGTCTTCAAATGTGACAGCTTTACAGACTTGTGGACTCCAACTCCCAGAATTCTTCCTCCAGTCATGTTAGCTCAGGAATTCTGGGAGTTGACGTCCACAAGTCTTAAATTTGCCAAGTTTGAAGATCTGTCTGTCTGTCTGTCTGTCTCTCTTCTCTCTCATCCAGTTGTCTATCTTTTATCTATCTATTGTCTCTACTCTATCTATCTATCTATCTATCTATCTATCTATCTATCTATCTATCTATCTATCTATCTATCTATCTATCTATCTATCTATCTATCTGTCTATCTATCTCTACCTATTTCTATCTACTCTATCTATCTATCTATCTATCTATCTATCTATCTATCTATCTATCTATCTATCTATCTATCTATCTATCTATCTATCTATCTATCTATCTATCTATCTATCTATCTACATACCTACCTACCTACCTACCTACCTATCTATCTATCTATCTATCTATCTATCTATCTATCTATCTATCTATCTATCTATCTATCTATCTATCTATCTATCTATCTATCTATCTATCTATCTATCTATCTACATACCTACCTACCTACCTACCTATCTATCTATCTATCTATCTATCTATCTATCTATCTATCTATCTATCTATCTATCTATCTATCTATCTACCTACCTACCTAGCTAGCTATCTAGCTATCTATCTGGTCCTCAATTTATGACCATTTATTTAACAATGGCTTAAAGTTATGGCCTCAGAAAACATGACTATAATCTGTCCTTGAAGTTATGATGACAGCAACACTCTGAAGTCACATGTTCGCAATTCAGGTGGTTTTATGAAGGTTGAATGTGATCTTGTAGTCACATTATCACAATTTGCAATCTTCCCAGTCAGTGACAAGCAAAGTCAATTGGGGAAGCCAGATCTGCCTTAAAGATAGGTAATATATGTTGTGTGAACTATGAATTCTAATAGTCCATAACTGATATTCTAACAAAGTCCCAATTCACATTAGAACATTCTCAAAGGACAATTCTAGTACTGGTCCTTAATTATCTAATGTCTCATCCTTGGTCTTGTCCATCTTTTCCTTCTACAAAAATACTCCAAATTTCTAATTCAAAAGAACTTTCTGAATTGAATCAGGCTGTCTGTTACAACTGTAAAATCACCTTGGAGGACAGAAGTTGGAGGACATCAGAATATTTGGAAGTGTAGTTTTGAATTTTGCCTCATTTATACAGGCCTACAGAATAGAACTGGAAGAAGGAAGGAAGGAAGGAAGGAAGGAAGGAAGGAAGGAAGGAAGGAAGGAAGGAAGGAAGGAAGGAAGGAAGGAAGGAAGGAAGGAAGATAAAGACATTGGTAGGTTCAAAGCTATGGATCTGACAAAACCAGATCAAAATTAATAAAATAAACAATAAGCTGGTTGCTATTTAATAAGCAATAAGAATACGGAATATAAATATATGGATTACAATAGTTATGTAAAAGTACAGTGTCTGGGTTTTGCAAAATGATTTTTATTCCTGCCTGAATAAATGGCTTATGTACCTGCTTGTTTTACAGGCTTCTAATCCTCAAACCCTCCTAAAGGATGTTCAAAGATCCAGGAAGAGATTTCCAGGAAGTATAAAACGATCTCCAATGACAAGTTTGGCATTTTCTGTGCTTCTATCAAATCGCTATGCATGCACAGCTCTCCTAAAGCTTATCTAAATAGCAATAACAATCAAGATGGTGAAATGTAATTTACAGAGACTTATACTAGGGTAGTCAGCATGACGTCAGGGAGGGCTGTTATTTTCCCACTGAACTGTTACTTATTTATCTACTTGCATTTGCATGCTTTTTGAACTGCTAGGTGGCCAGGAGTGGAGGTGAGGACCAGTGATGGGATTTAAATTTTTTTACTACTGGTTCTGTGGGTGTGGCTTGGTGGGCATGGCAGGGGAAGGATACTGTAAAATCTCCAGTGAGAGGTGGTATTTGTTGGTTCTCTGAACTACTCAAAATTTCCACTACCGGTTCTCCAGAACTGCTCAGAACCTGCTGAATATACCACCTCTAGTGAGGACAGGAACCCATCATATGGAGGTTAGGTCTTGAATATGCACTGCCAATTTTTCAGTCTTAATGCTGAACCACCATGGTGGCTCAATGTCTTTGAAATAGAAATGAGTGCTTGCTTCCCCCTATAGCTGGCAATGACTAGCTGGGTAAAATATGTAGGGACCTCTTTACCTTTATATTGAAATCATTACTGCCCAGATCAACAAGAGCTACAGTAGGCAATGGAATTCCTGGACATCTGATGACAAATAATCTATATTTGGCATTTTAATGGATTTGTCCATGTTTATTTATTTATTTATTTGATTTGTCAATCGCTTACAAGATAATAGGTATAAATATAAACATAGTTATGAATACATGAAAAGGTTGTTTTGACATACGATCATGACTGAGTTCAAAGTTTCCTTTTTTTAATGCAAGAAAGTTATTGCATGAGTTTTGCTTCTGGAAAATTTGCTCCTTGTGTGTTTCATGCTACAAAGACTGCTTTGCCAGAACTGAGGTTTGTCTATTTCTCTGTTTAAACTGACTTAATATTCAGCTTCCTGGCTGGGAGCTCACAGCCTTGCATTTATCATAATGAGTTGATAAGAATGATTGTTTCAGTTAACTCTTGCTGGACCATCTGTTGGTGAAGGCAGTTAATTGGTAATGTGTAATTAAAGAGAGATTTTTCTTTGGGGGGAATCTGTTTTTTGCAAAGGCTGGTTCAGAAAAACCTCTTGTTTTGAAATCAGAGAGAAATTGCAGGTTTGGGTTTGTTATGTTTGGTTAAGGGAATCTGGGCAATTTTGGAAGGATTTAAACTGAAATGTCAAGTTATTTTTAATCAACCCAGATCTTCCAAATATAATGTACTTCCATAACAGGACAGCTAAGGAATTTGGCAGTCTGATGCCACACCAGGTTGAATACTTTCTATTCAAAATGGAATCAGCACCGGATAGTTTTTTTATTATTATTATTTAAAACACATGCTTGCTTTTCCCTCATTAGACAGAAACACACTTCCTTTGGCCCAGAAAGAGAAACACTCTGGATGTTTTGACATTTTATTTTGCATTGCTGTCGGGTACAAAGGGTCAGGAACATACATTAAGTTGCAGTTCAAAAGACTGATTGCTTAAACCCAAGAATCTGGTCAACTAAAATTCAATACTAATTTGGTGCCAGATCATGATCAATAAAATTCAAGAAGGGTTGGACCTGGTACATTTTTGGCAATGTAATGACTCTAAGCTTATGACACACTTAACTCTGCCTCCACCAGCTAAGCCTGCTCTTTGCCCATATTTCAGAACACATCTACATGAAGCACTGAGGGGAATCCAATATTTGGGGATGTTTGGGATAATCAGTCTAGAGGCTATCAGGGTGTGTGTCAGAATACACATAGTGTGTCTATATGAGACAACCCAGGAGAAAATACAGTAAACAATTTTGTATTTGAAATAATGGCTTTATCTACAAAGAATATATACATAAGATAAAGGTAAAGGTTCCCCTTGCACATACGTGCTAGTCATTTCCGGCTCTAGGGAATGGTGCTCATCTCTGTTACAAAGCTGAAGAGGTAGCATTGTCCGAAGACGTCTCTGTGGTCATGTGGCCAGCCTGACTAAATGCTGAAGGTGCACGGGATGTTACCTTCCCACCAAAGTGGTCCCTATTTTTCTACTTGCATTTTTTACATACTTTTGAACAGCTAGTTTGGCAGAAGCTGGGACAAGTAACAGGAGCTCACTCCATTACGCAGTGCTAGGGATTTGAACTACTGAACTGCTGACCTTTCTGATTGACAAGATCAACAATATATACATACACGTACTTTAGTCAGATCTCAAATAAACAGCAATCAATAATTACATCATGGAAGCACACACGGGGAGAGACACATGCCCAACAGGGCCTCTTCTTATTACAGGCTCTTAAAGTGATATCAGCCCAAAACCTCACTGACTCATTTCCAGCATTATATTATCAAAGCAGCTGGTCAGCTCTTAAATCATTACCCTGACAGTCTGGATGGGATAAAATAATCTCAATTAATCTAAAGGTGAATCTTAACAAAATTATCTACAGAGATTCTCAGTCATCCAGGACATGGTTGTCCCAAAGGTGCTTTTTCAAGAGGTAACTAGATTTCCCCCACTCCTCCCTTTATTTTTCTTTGTTTGGAAGATGTTTCACATCTCACCATTCACGTCAGTTCTGAATGGCGGGGAATGGAAGCATTTATATTCCTTGCAATCATCTCATTATTAGCACTGTTTCTGAGAATTGTTGAGGCCATTGGAGGTTTGTCTGTGTCCTCAGGGTCCCTAAATAGTGCAAATAGGTGTGCAGCCCTGTCAGCAGTTTCAAAAAGATTCTATACCCACTTGCACTGTTTAGGTGACTTCCAAAATTTAAATGGCTTGGTCAAAATCCACCTGTTTCTGAAAAGCCGCACTTCAGTTAGAATATCTGCCAAGCTTATCTAGGTCCTCAGACTTGGGTCAGAATGCAGTTAAAACTAATATCTATTTCAAGTCTGCCATCTATATTCAGGATCATCACTTGCTTCTTGCTGCACCCAGAAGGAAGATCTGATTGCCTTGCAAATATTTATTCATTCCTTTTTATAGTTGCTATTTCTCTGTTTGTTTTTGTTGTCTTGTTACTTGGCTCCATCCTTAAGGGGTCCTGATGGCGCAATTATTAGAATGTAGTATTGCAGGCAAACTCTGCCTACAGTCTGCAGTTTGATCCTGATTGACTCAAGGTTGACTCAGCCTTTCATCCTTCCAAGATTGGTAAAATGAGGACCCAGATTGTTGGGGACATTATGCTGACATTGTAAACTGCCCAGAGAGTGCTGTATGGGATAGTATATAAGTCTAATTGCTATTAAGTTTGCAAGCTTTATCCTTTCCCACTCAGGCTGGAAAGATAAGGGTAGATTTTGATCTGATTCTAATATCAACTTAGTTTCCAAATTGTACCTTCTGCTAAGTTCAAGTTTTAATGATCAGGGTAACTGAAAAGTAGTGTTGTGGCCCACCAGCGGCCAGCAGAGCTGGTGACAGATTCGGACAGTGAGGAAGTTGGGGAGGAACATGGGCCAATCCTGGAGTCTGGGGAAGGCTCTGACGAGTGCTCTGCGTCGGAGGCAGAGATGGGGCTGGGGCCATTCAATAGTTATCAGCTGCCTTTGGAGTCGGAGATCAGTGGGGATGAAGAACAGCTGGAGCTTGTTCCCAGTGTGTGCATGCACAGAGCTGTCAGGAGAAGGGAACAGCTAAGGAACAAGGGTCGACTCGGGAGTAAAGGCAAAGGTGGACAGTGAATGTTCCCTCCCATATGGAATAAATAGCATCAAAAGGAGAATGTGTTTGCAGGAGACAATTAGTTCATTTGATTAGTATGAAGATTTGTTTGTGACTCTCAGAGGAGACTCCTTACCAAATGGTTTCTGGTACAGTGTCTATCGGCCTGGCAGCTCTCCAAGCCTGATAAGGTCTGTGGTTGTAATTCACCCTTGAAAGACTGTTTGCTGAGACTTGTTGGATGTGAATGATAGGAATTCACATTAGCTTAAAAAAGGGGGTTTTATTGGGACAAGGAGTCTGCTTTGTGATTTTGTGAAGCCTAGCTCAGAACAGATAGAACTCTACTTTTTGCTCTCCCTTTCCTACATCTAAAAGCAATTGGAGCTGTCACGTGTGCAAATGAGAGAACTGAAGAGGTTGTGCAGCTGTTGAGACATGAAGACCATTCTCTGCAAACAGCACAAGAAAAGAATCACCTCCTCCGAGCTTTGCAGTGACAGACTTCATAGGCCACACAGACTGTGTGAAATTGGATTTAGCATGATTATTTCCGGGCAGTAATTCACAGCAAATAGCATCAAGGAAAACTTTGCTTAAATCCTGACTTGAGAAAGTGGATTTAAATCAAACTAATAGCTCGCAAAACATTCAAAGTATGCTTTGTACCTGTGCCTTGGAGATACATCACCAAATCCATATCCCCAAAGAAGTAAAGGAAAAGAAAACAGACTGATTTAAAGAATAAATTACTTGTCATAGTGATCTTTAAAAAACGCCAGATTTTAATGCAAAAATATAATCCTAACATTTATTGCAGCAAAAACAAATGTCAACATATTAGACATAACTGACTAAGCCGGGATAGCATTTCCACAAAACTGAAAGGAACATGACAAGATGTATTTCACATTTATTGGAATGAGATTTGGTCTTCTTTATCATAAGCAGTAGATTAAAACACTTTATTTTAATTTACTTCACCGTGTTCAAGGGGGAGGGGGAAGGAATCATTGATTCAGATAAACAGCAGCATAGCATATTCCGTTTTCACTAGAATAATCAATCAGTCTCAGAACCTAAATGTGTAATTTGTCTCCACTTTGGTATACACTTGAATGCCAGCAGTTATATTAAAGAACAGTGACATATTACATGTTGTGATCCTGAATAGTTAAACTCTTATCTGATTATCTCTCTGATTATCCATGAAATAACAACACCATTTCAATTTGCAGACTCCAGAAAATGCCCTTCATATCTGTGACATTCCACCCCCAGTGCAAAAGGCATGTGTTCGATACTGTGAGTAAATACCTTAAGTAAACAGTTGTCTAAGATTATGAACATCTGATTTAGAGGGAGAAAAACTCCTGATGTCAACTCGTAAAGTATTCCTGGCTTGCTCTCGAGTTGCCATAAGAAGGACCAGGGAGTAAATCTGATGAAGCAGTTCATTGCTATGACCAGAAGCACATTCCATGCATACCTTTCTCCAGATTGTGTCTCAGGTTACTAAGCCCAGCCAGAGAGGCATGTTTTCCACAGTCCTCAAAAGTGCTTTGTTGGAGAATGTGATTTATGACACACACTGCGAGGAGAGGGGAAAGAGGGACATAGGTACACAGTAAATTACATAGGGCAAAGCCAACTGCACTTGGGAAAAGTACCGACATGTTGCTCCTAATAAATATTTGGATTTCTTTGAAACTTGGCTCGAGGCTCATGAATTAAGCAGAAACCCTGACACCTGGTTGAATTATCTTTGCCAATGACAATTCAGATACACAACATTTTATAATAGCCATTGCACTTCAGACACAAAGTTAAGAATTTTAAAGCAAAATAACAACTTCCTAGCACAATTCAAAAAAAATTATTAGGTTAGATGTTTGTGCTGCTGTTAAACTGTTTGTTTTTTTTTTTTAAAAAAAAGAATTGTGAGATGCAATAATCATAGGCAGATTAATTGAGAATTTGTGAGTTCTGGCTAGAATTGCAGTTGTGTAAACTGGAAATCTACCAATATTGTTACATATTATGGATTGGCTTGAAGATAAAATCAATTTTGAATCAAGCTTGGCTCCTGAGATACTATGAGCACAACCAAGGAGAGCAGAGACAGAGAAATGCTTTGTTATTTCTCTCTTATAGGCCAATGTTTGACTCCTTGCTCTAGTCAATAACTTCTCTTGCATGGTGTTGTTACCTAGTTGGGTAATAAAATGTCTGCAAGAAATCTCCCAAGCTCAGAGAATACCCAGGACCCCACAGTTCAACCCTGAGCTACAAATTTTCTCTTTTCTTGTTGATTTTGTTATTCTCTGGAAAATTTCACCCAATTCTACAAACATCCAGGTTCATAACAGATAAGTCAAGGATGAAAAAGCTGTTACCGTAATACACTTCATAAACTGGAATTCACAAGGACGTTTAAGTGAGTTGAGCCACTTTTGTTTGCTTTCTTTTTTTAAAAAAAGTTTTATTGGATTTTTATTTTTAAGTATACATCGATATCAATACATGAACAGTGTGGCCTCTGAGTATAATTCATTTTGATACAATTATTTTCTTCAAAGTGAAGTGAGAGCTGTGCATTTATGACTGCTGTAAGTATCATAACTTGGTAGAATTTGGTTTTATACTGTATGGTATATAAAAGCTATTTCCTGCATTCATTCAATCAGCCAGTAGCCCACATACCTTAAGACTAAAGTAGGACATGTGTGGATACTAAAAGGCTAAAAGGCTGAACTCCTAAACCTTTTAACCTTTGATATACACATGTTTCCTATCTACAGCCTGAAAATGTTCAGACTATTTGCTGATTTTTTATATCATTCTAGACCCCTCACATCCTGGACATAATTGTTTTAAATTCTACCCTCAAAACGATGCTATAGGGCACTGTGCAAATAGACACAATGACAGGTTTTTTTAAATTTATTTATTTACTTACTTATTTGATTTGTCAATTGCTTACAAGATAATAGATATAAGTATAAACATGAGTAAGAATACAGGAAATAGGTACGAATAAATGGGGACAAAAGGACAGGGATGGTAGGCACGATGGTGAACTTATGCCCGCCCCTTACAGACCTCTTAGGAATGGGGTGAGGTCAATAGTAGATAGTTTGAGGTTAAAGGAGTGGGGGTTAGAGGATGTAACCACAGAGTCAGGTAGTGTATTCCAGGCTAAACAACTAATTCCCACAAAACTGTCAAACTATTTAGTAAGGCTGTATTACTGTTATTCTTCTCAACTTTCTTATTACCTATCTCCTTTTCTACTTATGACTATAACTCTTTTGCTTGCAATTTTACGGTTTATATTGTTTTATTTAGTTTCCTAGTATGATTTATGTTGATTGCTTATTTAATATCCAATGACTATCACTAAGTGTTGTATCTTATGTTTGATGATGAATGTATTTTTATGACTATGACCATGATTTTTCACTTACAGCTTTAATGTACACTGAGAGCTTATGCATCGAAGATAAATTCCTTATGTGTCCAATGACATTTGGCCAATAAAGAATTCTATCTATGTATTCATCTCTAAAGCATGAACATCTCATATATGGATATGGGTAAATGAAGTGCATAAAAGAATATGGATACTGCTGCAACAGGACAGAAGTAAGGACTGATGTCTTTGGCTTAATCAGTGAAGATACTGAGGTATGGAGTGCTTTGCATTTAGGAATTTCTTCGCATTTCTTCTGTGGAAAGAAGAAAAGCCACTAAGTCTTATAGCTCTTAACAGCTTCTGTGCTTTTGAACTGGCTCTGCTGAAGTGTCACTAAAACCACAAGACTCTTGGAACAGAAAGGATTACTTCAGACAAAGGTGAACAAACATCCAGATGGTACTAATCCAAAGTACAGAACTTTGAGGCACTAAATATACCTTTAGATATCTTGTGCTCAGAGAACTATGCAAGTGACTACTACTACATTTGTGTCAGGAGCACTGAAGGACTTCTGGGTTGAAATAATTGAACGGTGACATCACCGTTGGGCAGGAGATGCCTACTTGGGACTCCTTTCATATCCCTGTTAAGTTGCCCATTGATGAACTGCTGGGTTGGCAGGAGCTGGAGTGTGTAACAGGAACTCACCCCATCCTACGGCTCCAACCAGGTCTTGAACACAAACCTGCCGATCTTCAGCCCAGCATTTCTAACCTCATGAGCCACCATGCTCCTTATGCAACTTTCAGAAGTCCACTCCAAATAGAAATCCAGGTACTGGCTAAAAAAATAAGAATTCTGCAAATGTGCGGTACATCCAGACAAAATAGATTCCCACCACAGCTTTTCACGGCAATTTTTGAACCGTAGAAATGAATAAGCAGCAGAAATAGAGAGGGAGCTGGTATAAAAAAATGTTTTGAGAGAGAGAGTGGTATTTGGTGGTCTCTGAGCTTGTTTGTTTACTTGCAGATATTTCATTACCTAAACTAGTCAACATCATTAGTTGTAACATCAGGATTAACTAGTTGATTAGCACTGTTAGTTGACAAGCTATTAATTGAAAAGCTAGTTGCTAGTTGGTTAGCACAAATAATGTTACTTAGTTTGGGTAACCAAATATCTGCAAGAAAACCATCAAGTTCCAAGAGCACCAAAGACCCTTCATTTCAAACCCTGAGCTACAAATATTCTCCTTTATTGCTAATATGTATATTGCATTTCTGACCATCATGGCATGCTCACTGAAACGGTGCAATTTCATCTTAAAAACTGGAAATTTGTTTTGCAAAACTGAAAGGAAATAACTCATAGGGATAATTACATTTCAGTTTGAATCTATTTAGCATCCTTTAGTCCTGAATAAAGCGTTCAAATTTCTAAAGTATTAAATTGTTTTGTATAAATATCTGAAATGAATAAACATATCATCATATAGACTAAGCATATGCTACTCCCAACAAGTGACAAGTAATTAGAAGAATCTGATTCCCTTTCATTTCCTCACTCTTTTAAATCTTTTAAACCTTCCAATTTATGGGAAATATTTAATTGATGCAAAATATACCTTGAAGCAGTGAACTGCTTAAAAAGACAACCTAGATTTCCTGACAAATCTTTAGGAAGCTTCAACATTGCGTAAGAAAGAAAATTTCCAATAAGAACCAGAGGAAACACACCAACTAAATAGGTGGAAAATGAAGGGGTGGGGAGAGAGGGAGGGAGGGAGAGAGAGAGACTGGTCTGAGTGAATTGAAAAGTATTTTTTTATTGTAACAAAAGTCTAAATGGAGTTAAAGAGAATGGTATTTGTCAGAGGATCAAAAAAATGAATGAATCAACCATTGTATTGTTGAAAGAAATATCCTTCTGGGTTCAGTTCCAAGTGGGGAAAAAAGACACTGGAAACATGGAGGCTGCTTGGAAGGTTTAATGGTTACAGGGCCACATGGCCTGGAGCTCCAGAGAAGAATGATCACATGCTTCAAGATGAGAAGAGAAGGGAAAAGGGGAAAAGGGGAAAAAGAAAAAAGGAAGAAAGTAAAAGAGGAAAAAGGAAAAAAAGTGTTGAGGTGCTGAGAGTACCTGGGTTTTATACTCTCTGTTGAGATTTGAATTGGAGCTTGTATTCTAATTGGTTGTCAGACTCCCAGGGGCGGGGGTCTTAATTCTATAGGCTTGGTCTGGACCACATGGCTTTACCTGAATGCTGGCTAATGCAATCTTCCCAGGCCATGTGGTGAGATGGGTAATCCTATCATTTCCTGAGGGCCATCCTTAATCCCATCACCTTGGAGTTCCTTCTTATGTAAAGTATTCTGGCCCAAGCCTTAATGGCCCACTCATTGACAAAGGTGGGGGTGAGTTTCTGCTTCTTGAGTGAGTTTCTGCTTCTTGAGTTTCTACTCTTTTTAGAAGAAATATTCTGCCTTTTAATATTTCCTGGGCTATTTCAATTTTTCTAGGAGAGGGGTGGATGCTAACTTCCTACAATCCCTCATTTTTTTTTTTTTTTTTTTTGAAAACACGTGAGAATTCTGACAAAAAATTAAAAGGTGATCAAATCAGGGAAACTTGATGGGTGCTTTAAAAAATTTTTTTTTCTCTGATGCAAAGGAAAGGCATTGAAAAAGAGGCAACAGAAAAGGATTCCTTCAGTGGCTCCCAAAAGCTTTCAACCATAAAGCTCTGGGAAAACTTCTGGTTTTGTTTTTTTTTTTTAAACAGTATCCAATTTTTCTTGCCAAATAATTTTCAGATGTTTGATGTATTTTTGTGAGCTTACAGTCAGGTTGTAAGCACAAGCCTCTATACAGTGTTCACAACCTTTAAATTACAGGCTGCTCATATCCAAGGTTATGGTTACTACCTGCCTAGCTCTTAGCTTCCAGGGTTTGTGAGGCCAAATTGTGGTTAGCCAGTGTGCAACCAGGCTATTTAGTATTTTTAAAGTTACACACAATGAGCCCTGGGACTTCTACTCATGAGACCACCAGTGCAACATATCCTGCTTTACTGGGCAACTGGGCAGCATCATTTGTGAGTCACAGTCAGGACTTGGGGTTTGGAGATGTCTTTTCTGCTATCTCTTCAGGAATTGCCTGAGGGAGATGCCTTCTCCCCCATGGAATTAGCAGGGTAATATGACTGCTTGGGCCTTAGTGCCTCAGAGCAGCAAACAAAAACAAAACAAAAAAAAATACATTAAAATTGAAGCTAGGAGCAGCTTTTTGTGGAGGTAGGTAAAAAGGGGTTAGCCTCTATCTAATTCTGAATGGTGTGTCTCTGTATGTGCCTGTGTATGCAGCTAGTTTTACAATACAGATAATACAAACATGTGGGACAATTTTCCCTCCCACCAGACAGAAGTACAAGGTGTTCAGAACTTGCTGGGCCAGCCACTCTCAAATACAATCCTTACATGAGTACATTAAACTGGTTACAATACAAGAAAGAAAACATTACAATAGATTTCACATTACAATGAATTTTCAGTTACAATAAATTTCCATCCTCCCCCCATAATCTTTCTGTCTTCTGGGGATTGAAAAAAGTCTTTTAGTCTTTTACTGGTCCATCTCAGGGTCCTTTCTTTCACGTCTCTGGGTGGCATAGGCTTGGCCTGGTGGTATGGGTGGTCAGTCAGGCTTGGGAAGGTCTGCCCACTCTGGTTTGCTGTAATGACTTTCAGTGGAGGCTGGATCCAAACCCAATTCCTGGCTCCAATGGATGGAATGTCTCTAGGGGCAGCATCTGCTTCCACATGTGGCAGGCCTGGAACACACAGAACAAGGGTCCCCTCCCCCCTTCGCTGGTAATTCTACCAGGAAAGGCATTGTAAAAGGATTAGAGATTTTGGTGGAGGGGTAGATAGCTTGCAGGCATGGTTTGAGGATCAAGAATAACACATTAGTATTGCAGTTACTAAAAAGATAAATCAGTTTCAACAAAATGGAGACACAACAGATGAGAAAGGAAAAAAAACTGGATTCACAAGCTTCAGGAAAAAGGATGAACAGGTAAAATCATTTAAACACACAGTATGAAACTTTTCTTCTAAATGAACTTAGAACATTCACTAATAACCTTGGGTTTTTCTTAAAAGCACAGAGAGGAAAGAAAATTTTCTCTGTTCCTCATCCAGTTTGGTTGGCCAGACCAGACCGGAAGAAGACAATTTCTCTCAGTGGTTTTAAATCTTAACAATTTAAAATTAATATCTGAAGAGGTCAGACACTTTTAACAGTTGCAACAGTTACCTCGAGGACACACAAAGACTTAGACACACACATGTGCGCACGCACACACACAGAGAAACAAGGACACAGAGAGGAAAACAAAAGTCTGAGGTGTACACACACACTGATCATTCCCACAATAAATATCTTAGTTAAATTGGGGAAGGCATAAATCTTAAGGAACAAACCACGTGGTTGCAAAGAAGACAAAGAAAGAAAGACAGAAAGAATTAAGAAAAATTCCATGTGATCCTGTTTATACATTGCCCTTTTAAGTACCTTTATTTACCACATTGGTCTTCCTGTATCCCTCAGCAAAGCCAAATCCCTACCTATACATTTTACCTTTTTCTTGCTCATGCCGGCTAGGGTCAGCATCTGCTGCTCATCCCAAGCCTCCAATAGCTCTCCCTGGGGGGTTCCATCCAGGACCCTCGAACTACCGCTTCCCATGTTCCCCTTACATGTGGGGTTTCACACTTTGGCTTAGTCGGGTCAGTCAGCTAGGCGAACCAGTTTCAGACACAAGCAATATCCGAGCAAGAAGAAGAAATAAAAGAAGGGTGTCTGGGGGAGACTTTGGTCGTTGCTCCTGGCGCAACAGAATCAAACACTTTTCTTAAACCTCAGAACAAAAATATAAAAGAGACTGGTCGTTGCTCCTGGCGCAACGGCATCAAACATTTTTCTTAAACCTCAGAACAAAAATATAAGAGACTTTAGTCGTTGCTCCTGGCGCAACGGCATCAAACATTTTTCTTTAACCTCAGAACAAAAATATAAAAAAACTAGGTGTTTCCCAAAGTATGCGCGCTCCCCTTTTTAGTAAAAAACTTCCCGAGACTTTTCTCTCTCTCTCTCTCTCTCACTTCACCACGGTTTTCGGACTGGGGGTGTTGCTGTCAATGCAGCCTACTTTCCTTTCCCCAAAAAAAACAGCCCGTGAGACTCTCTGCCCCCCTCAGACAAGTACGAGTACTCCACTTTTCTCTATTCTATTCTTTTCTTTTCTTCCTAGCCCACGTTTACAGATCTGGAAGAGCTCAGATCCGAGGAAAACTTGCTGCTCTTATGCAGGCAAGTACTGGCGCTCCTAATTTAGTGTCCAAATTACACTAAAACTACCTAAGTTTACCTAAAATCCTGGGGTTTGCTTTTGGGATATACTGGACAAAAAAAAATGACAAATTTTCCTTCCCTCCCTTCAATCATAACCCGCTTGGCTTTTCCTCTTATATACAGAAGGTCCCACACTCTGATGGCCCCCCCTTGCTTTTCCTGTCCTGATGGTCATGGCTCTGTAGAGCTAACAACAGGCAAGAGGGCGGCTAGAGGCCAAACAAAGAAATGAAATCCAGCTGCTGTCCAAGGATGAAGCCACTCATAAACATGCTCTTCCTTTTTCCCTAACAAAAGGTCCTGTGCTCTGGCAAAACCCCCATGCTCTCCAGACTCTTGGTCTTTCTGCGGTTAGGAAATGCACAGAGGAAGCAAGATCCAGTTGTGTTTGGGAGAAGGATCCTCTCACACACATGCAAGCATACACATATTTCCCATACTTTTCCATGCTTTAAAATTAAAATTTAGAGGTACTCACCTTCTTTTCAAGCAGCCTTTGAGCTCAACACTCAAAACCCCTTTAAAACCATTTTTCCAAATGGCCAAGGTCCAGGAAAAACTCACCCACAGACTCAATGGGTCTGTTTGCTAGCAAGGGAATCTTACCTGGGCCTGGTCCATTGGTTAGGTTAGCTTGGAGTCCCATCTGCTTGGGTGCCAATTGTTGAAAGAAATATCCTTCTGGGTTCAGTTCCAAGTGGGGAAAAAAGACACTGGAAACATGGAGGCTGCTTGGAAGGTTTAATGGTTACAGGGCCACATGGCCTGGAGCTCCAGAGAAGAATGATCACATGCTTCAAGATGAGAAGAGAAGGGAAAAGGGGAAAAGGGGAAAAAGAAAAAAGGAAGAAAGTAAAAGAGGAAAAAGGAAAAAAAGTGTTGAGGTGCTGAGAGTACCTGGGTTTTATACTCTCTGTTGAGATTTGAATTGGAGCTTGTATTCTAATTGGTTGTCAGACTCCCAGGGGCGGGGGTCTTAATTCTATAGGCTTGGTCTGGACCACATGGCTTTACCTGAATGCTGGCTAATGCAATCTTCCCAGGCCATGTGGTGAGATGGGTAATCCTATCATTTCCTGAGGGCCATCCTTAATCCCATCACCTTGGAGTTCCTTCTTATGTAAAGTATTCTGGCCCAAGCCTTAATGGCCCACTCATTGACAAAGGTGGGGGTGAGTTTCTGCTTCTTGAGTGAGTTTCTGCTTCTTGAGTTTCTACTCTTTTTAGAAGAAATATTCTGCCTTTTAATATTTCCTGGGCTATTTCAATTTTTCTAGGAGAGGGGTGGATGCTAACTTCCTACAGTATAATATATGAAATGAGTTTAAGTGCATGACAATGCCAAATGGGAAACATAATTACACCTCATATACTCCAATTAAATCACTATTAGAATATTGAACTAAAAAGTACTAATGAATGCACGAAAGGAATAAGAAACTGTAAGTCAAATATAAAGGAAGAGAGGAAAGAAAGGAGGGTGGATGGATCAACTGTGAAACTCAAATAACAATTTCAGAAATGCTATCAAGATATTTCAGATAAACAGCCTTTCTAGAGAACAGGAACTAAATTATATTTTTTTGCTTCTTTCCTTTGCCAATTTAAAGATCCCTCTTGTATTCTTAATGCAGGAAAAATAGCCTTGATATACAATGCCGCATGGTATTTTGCATTTCCTATAGTCCACCAAATAAATCTTTTGTTATCTTGATTTTATGTTTCATTGCCCCCTGCTGTTTGATAGAGTTGCAGATTTTTAAGTCAACACAATTCTGTCTCAGCTTTTGTTCTAAATGTGCAATGCCCTGTCCTGAATATGATTTAAAATTGATTACAGTTGTCTTGCCTGAAGTATTACAGCGTTCAAACTGTAGCTTTCAATTAACTTTGTATTGATTATTCTGAAAATGTACCAGGTTTGCTTAACTGCCTCTTATTTGTTATTATATTTATCTTCTACAAGTAAAATAACATGGATCAGAGTACCAAAAAAACAAAAAACCAACCGCTCAACCCAAGTAACACCTTCTCGCTCATTTTCTTTTAATGATTTTCTTTCAAAAGTAGCTGAATTTACTACAGTATTTTATTCTCATTAGTAGTGAAAATCAGAGGTGGTATTCAGCAAGTTCTGACCAGTTTTAGAGAACTGTTAGCAGAAATTTTGAGTAGTTCGGAGAACCGGCAAATATCACCTCTGATTGGCCCTGCCCCCATCTCTTCTCTGCCTCCCATTGAGTCCCAGCTGATTGGCTGGTCTCCTTTTGTTGCCCTGCACAGGAGAACGGAGCTGGAAAGCAGGTTAGTGGGGTAGGGAAGGAATGAGATTTTGCAGTATCCTTCCCCTGCCGTGCCCACAAAGCTATGCCCACATAACTGGTAGTAAAAAAATTTGAATCCTACCACTGGTGAAAATGATCCATGGTTGCAATCTGATCTATGCAAACAAATAGTTTGGGGCATATAATTCTGATCCGGGATGCAAAGTCTCATTTCTTGCTAGAAATTGTGGGATAGGAAAGTTTTAAGTTCAAACTCTTTCCTGTATATCTCTGTGAGTACAACTCGTATAATGGAAGAATCTAATGGAAGTAGAGTTTATTACAAACAATGTGTGTGTCCTCAGGACCATGGAAATTCTGTTTAATTTGCTGGCTTGTTTGTAAAACTCATCCCATCTCCACATGCAGAGTCATCATAGTCCTTCTGAAGTGTCATAGAAAAATGGACAGTTACAATAGACTGTTGCTTTTTCCCATGTTCTGTAGTTAGGATATTTATATTGAAATCATCATTATGTTGTTTGAACCTTGTCTCTTTTTCAGGTCCCATTTTGGAATGCTCTATGCTTTTTATCAGTGTTTATGAGCTGATTCAAATTTCCAAAATCTTTTGATCATTCAGGAGGAAGTGGAGAAGGAGGGAGAGGAGGAAGAAGAGAAGGGGAAAGTAGAAGAGGAAGAGGAGGAGGAGGAAGAGGAGGAGGAAGAAGAGGAGGAGGAAGAAGAAGAAGAAGAAGAAGAGAAGAAGAAGGAGGAGGAGAAGAGGATGGAGGAGCGAGGAGGAGGAAGGAGGAGGAGGGGAGGAGTAGGGAGGAGGAAAGGAGGCGGAGAGGAGAAGAGTAGAGAAAGGAAGAAGGAGGCGAGAACAAGGAAGAGAGAAGACGAAGAGGAGAAGGAGGAAGAGGGCGGAGAGAGAGAGGAAGGGCAAGAACACAGGCAGGGGAAGAGGAAGAAGAGGAAGAGGAGAGGGGAGGAAGAAAAAGGAGGGAGGAAGAGGAAAGGAAGAGGAAGAAGGAAAGGAAATGAGAAGAGGCCGCGGGAAAGGAAAGAGGGAGGAGGAGGAGAAGAAGGAGGAGAAGGAAGAGAAGGTAGGACGGAGAAGAGTATAAGGAGGAGGAAGAGGGCAAGAAGGAAAGAACAAGAGGGAGGGGAGGGGAAGGCAACATCCAGATCGTTGTACGGACTTGTACACAACTTTGGGCCACAGTCAAAAGCACAAAACTGCTGGTCATTAATATTTTTCAATTCCTGTTGTAACCAATGGCTAAACACTCAGTTGATTTGACAAAAGCAGAACTTGCACTGCTGGGGTGGAGGATGCTAGGCAGCAAACAGGAAAAAAAAAAAGGCAAGTTGAGTTTATGCTTTGGGTAATGGCCACTAACCATCTGGATGTCTTTAAAAGAGGACCGGATAAGAGGACATGTTGATCAATAGCCTTTGGTCTTGAAGGCGCCATGTTATTTTTAGATTGGACTTTGGCGTATCTCCCAATTGCAGGGAAGCAATTGTTAGAAATGGTCTAGAAATGGAGTGGTGCAGTGGCCTAGAGGTAAAGCTCTCTCCTCACAATCAGGAGGTTGTGAGTTCAATCCTAGGTAGAGGCAGATATTTCTCTCTCTGGGCACACTGAGAATATATCTGCTGGACAAAACTCCGCATTGGAGACAGGAAGGGCATCCGGCCAGCTCCATTCAGTTGCCCAGACTCCACCTTGCAAGGGATTAGGGGGCTATTAAAAGAAGATGAATGGTTAGAAATGGTCTCTGTGTCCTGCTTTGGAGCACCCTACAAGTATGTGAGGGACCTCAGTGAAAAGCGAAACCCTGAACCAACGTGCCTACCATCCCTGTCCTATTGTTTCTTTTATTCTTCTTATATGTACCCATTTCATGTATTCATAACTATGTATATGCTTATACCTATTATCTTGTAAGTGATTGACAAATCAAAATAAATAAATAAAATAAATAAATAAAAACCTTGGTTCAACCAACAAGACTATTTTTCCTTCCTTTTACTCCCTGCGGGAGGGGTGGAGGGGGAAATGCATCACCTATTTTGAAAATTCCAGCATTGGAAGTAAAAGGTTGAGACCAGACATTCCTGAAGTTGCTAGCAGCAGAGAAATCAAATCCTTCTCTAAAATGGTCAGCATTTTCTTCCCAGCCACAGGCTTAGAGCGTAGTCAATCTCATGAGATGTGATGGCATGCAGAAGAAAGTGTCAACACTTGTGTAGAAAAGCTGATAAAGTCAGGAAAGCAGTGAAATGTTGAGGGGGAATGTAATGATTCCCAATCATCCTCTTCTAGAATTGAATTAGCCCTCAGACTTCGTAATACCTTCAAAACTGCTTACTCCCCAAGAAGCCCTTCTTGAGATGTGTGCCAAGACGATAGCACTTTCATCAGGAAGGCAAGGGGAGGAAGGGGAGAGAAGGGGAAGGGGAAGGGAAAGGAAGGGAGGGCAGGGAAGGAGAGGGACAGGAAATAAATGAAAGGGAGGGGAGGGGAAAGAAGGGAAGAGAAGGGGAGGGGGAAAGGGAGGGGAGGGAGAAGGGAGGAGAGGAAAAGAAAAGAGGAGAGGAAAAGAGGGGAGGAGAGGAGAAGAGATGAGAGAGGGAAAAGGATAGGAAGCAGGGGTGGGATTCAAATTTTTTAACAACTGGTTCTGTGGGCATGGCTTAGTTGGTGGGTGTGGCTTGGTGGTCATGTGACTGGGTGGACGTGGCTTGGTGGTCATGTGAGTGGCTGGGCATGGCCAACTCAATATCACTCACATCGAGGGACGCATTTCCTCGTCTGGCCTCTCATGACTGTGGGGATGCTGCAACCGTCGTAAGTGTGAAAAACGGTCATAACTCACTTTTTTCAGTGCCATTGTAACTTTGAATGGTCCCTCCATACAAGCAAAGTACCAGCAAAGGAGGGGAAAAAAACTCCAGAGAAGTTCCTGAGACAGGAAGTCTAGTCCTGCCAAGAATGTAATAAGGGTTAACGGAGAGGCAGTTTCTGTAAGCAACACCAGAATGTTTCCTTCCTGCCTTCCTTACAGGATTAGGCCAATAATTTCTTCTAACAACCGGTTCTCCGAACTGCTTCGAATGTTAACAACCGGTTCTGGAGAATAGTCTTGAACCGGTAGAATCCCACCCCTGAGAGGAAGGTAATGCAAGGGAAGGGAAGGAGAGAGGAGGACAAGGGAAGGGAAGGGAAAGGAAGGGGGAAAAGGAGGGGAGGGGGAAGGGAGGAGAGGGGAGGAAAAAAAGTGGAGGAGAGGAGAAGAGGGAAGGGAAGGGGAGGAGAGGAGATGAGAGGAGAGAGGAGGAAAAGAGATGAGAGAGGGAAAGGGAGAGAAAAGCAAGGCAAGGCAGAAGGAGGGGAGTGGAAGCAAGGGAAGGGAGAAAACCTACAACAGACATTGAAAAACCAAGTCAATAACTGTGTGCGCATTCGCTTGCACGCTAAGCCT